>JAVANC010000013.1:735952-780672 GCA_033319125.1 Parnassius glacialis | reverse complement strand
GAGGCAGCCGCGGTTGCTACCATCCTAAAGGGGTTGGAGTGAGCATTTGTTTAGGGCACCTTTTCTAGCCCCCTCCCCGTCTGAGCGAGAAAAGCAGTGCCTCCCTGAATAGGGCTGCTTTGTCATCTTGGGTGCTGCCGAGTCCGCTCTGTCATCCCGTTGCAGAGCAGAAGCGACCACGATGTACACTACACCCCCAAGACCGCCTACGTGCAGGAGTCAGACAAAACTCAACGAGCATCACGTTAAGACTCTCTACCTCCTCCCATCGCCGTAGGACATTGGTTATAGATCGGAGTCCTATTTGGAAGCAGGTCAATTGCGCAGGACATATTAACGTGCACAAATGTACGCGCGGACACAGGTGCACATACTCGTCTTTGCCCCTCTGGACCCAGTGGAACGGAGACCGTTACGACCGGAGAGGGACTCGGACAGATGGAACAGTAGGTATATCAGTGAAAAAGGTACAGGGGTTCAGTCCTTTTCCACACTCCCTTAGTCGCCTTCTACGAAACCCACAGGTAGATATGGGGTGGTGGTATTCTACTCCGCCGCAAACCACACGGCTAGCCTTGGGAGTAGGAGTACCGGAAAAGACGCGTTAAAACCGGTGCCAACTCCGGAGCACACGTCTTCAGCACAATGGGAGGGACTCCATCGGGCCCACTCGACTTGTTGACGTTTAGGGAGAAGAGTGCTTTGCGGACCGAGCGCTGTGTAAATCGCACATCCGGCATGGAGCACTCACATCGCGGGATGGTCGGCGGTGTGTTCCCCCTGTCATCTAGAATCGAGTTGGATGCAAAAAGAGAGCTCAACAGATCGGCTTTCTCCTTTGCGGCATGGGCCAGAGAGTCGTCCTCTCTGTGCAGAGATGGAAGAGATGGCTGACAGAAGTTCCCTTGGACAGCCTTGGCGAGAGACCAGAATGCACGGGTTCCCGAAGGAAGGCGAACTAGCTTCTCGCCAATTCTGCCGATGTGCTCAGACCTTGCCTTGGCAATGACGCTTTTGAAGGACCTGGAGGCGGAATTATACTTCTTTTTTAATGCGCTGGTGTTAACATCCCGAGACTTTGATGCATCAGCCCAGGCCTGGTAGCACTCCTGCTTATAGCGTGATGCTATTTTACAGGAGCGACCAAACCATGGCTGGGATCTGCCTCCGATGGGCACCACAGAGGATGGAATAAAAAGTTCCATACCCTGAAGTACCACATCAGCAACAGAATCGGCAAAAACGCTGGGATCTTCCGGCGAGAAGCAAACCCGCCCCAAGGGTGGGATGCAAAAAAAGACCGCATCCGGTCCCAATCAGCTGACCTATAGTGCCAAACACGGCGGTAAGCTGTAGATCGCAACTGCGATTGGAGCGTGAGTGGCACCGTACTCCGGATCAGACAATGGTCCGAAGAGCCCAGAGGGGCATCGACGGAGACCTGATATCCGCCCGGATGAGAGGTCAGCAGAAGGTCCAAAAAAAAACAGTGGTAAAATAAAAATAACTTTCAATAAGTATTATATATTGTAATCTATATTGAATAAAAATTATTCTATTCTATTCTATTATATAACAAGATCGAAGATTCGTAGCTGACATGATGCTGCTACAAATGATACAACAGCTTTTGAGTTATTGTAACCCCAAGAAACGTACTAGAGATACAGAATTATTTTATGTATCATCAACTCACACAAATTTTACAAAGAACTATGTTACAAATATATTGGTAAATCCAATTGGGCATACCTTAAGCGCATTAAAAAAATTACGTACAGAATTTTTAAAGTAGTTTAAATACATTTCGACAGCACTATCGGCTTCAACATCCCCGAAAACCATGAAAATGACACCCGTGATGAAAAAATTGATACCTATTGCAGCCGCCATCTTGGATTTACATTTCGACAGCACTATCGGCTTCAACTCTCTCGACAACCATGAAAATGACACCCAAGATGAAAAAATTGGTACCTACTTCAGCCGCCATCTTGTATTTACATTTCGACAGCACTATCAGCTTCAACACCCTCAAAAACCATGAAAATGACACCCATGATGAAAAAATTTATACCTATTGCAGCCACCACCTTGGATTTACATTTCGACAGCACTATTGGCTTCAGCACCCTCGAAAACCATAAAAATGACACCCATGATGAAAAAAATTGAGACCTGTTGCAGCCGCCATCTTGGATTTACATTTTCGACAGCACTATCGGGTTCAACACCCTCGAAAACCATGAAAATGACACCCAGATGAAAATATTTATATATTTTGCAGCCGCCATCTTGGATTTACATTTCGACAACACTATCGGCTTCAACACCCTCGAAAACCATGAAAATGACACCCATGATGAAAAAATTGGTACCTTATTCAGCCGCCATCTTGTATTTACATTTCGACAGCACTATCAGCTTCAACACCCTCGAAAACCATGAAAATGACACCCATGATGAAAAAATTTATACCTATTGCAGCCACCACCTTGGATTTACATTTCGACAGCACTATCGGCTTCAGCACCCTCGAAAACCATAAAAATGACACCCATGATGAAAAAATTGATACCTATTGCGGCCGCCATCTTGGATTTACATTTTGACAGCACTATCGGCTTCAACTATCTCGAAAACCATGAAAATGACACCCAAGATGAAAAAATTGGTACCTACTTCAGCCGCCATCTTGGATTTACATTTCGACAGCACTATCGGCTTCCACACTCTCAAAAACCATGAAAATGACACCCAAGATTAAAAATTAGTACCTACTTCAGCTGCCATCTTGGATTTACATTTCGTCAGCACTATCGGCTTTAACACCCTCGAAACTCATGAAAATGACAACCATGATGAAAAAATTAATACCCATTGCAGCCGCCACCTTGGATTTACATTTCGACAACCCTATCGGCTTCAATTCTCTCGAAAACCATGAAAATGACACCCATGATGAAAAAATTGATACATATTGCAGCCGCCATCTTGGATTTACATTTAGACAGCACTATCGGCTTCAACTCTATCGAAAACCATGAAAATGACACCCAAGATGAAAAAAAATTATATCTATTGCAGCCGCCATCTTGGATTTACATTTCGACAGCACTATCGGCTTCAACACCCTCGAAAACCATGAAAATGACACCCATGATGAAAAAATTGATACCTGTTGCAGCTGCCACCTTGGATTTACATTTCGACAGCACTATCGGCTTCAACACCTCGAAAACCATGAAAATGTCAACCCAATGACAAAAAAAAAATTATACGACTTGCTTTTAGTACGTACTACTATTATTTATTCTGTGCTTTTAAATATTATATAATAAATATATATAAAAAAAATGTCTTATTATTATTATAATTAAGTATTTAAGTAATTTGGTTATTCGAATATTGTGTATTTATACAGCGATGTGCCGTGTAGTGGCGGTTAAGAATATCCACTACCCCATATCTTCCCGTGGGTGTCGTAAAAGGCGACAAAGGGACACAGGCAGGAGATGGGCAGCAGCATCTTCCTGGTAACGGCAAAATACAATAAAAAATTGCGGTTGCCAACCCGCTCGCCAAGCGTGGCAACTATGGCAATATACCCCCCATAATGAAAGTTACGAAGAGACGGCCCCCAGTCCCCGGCGGCCCCGCTATTCCTGGCTACGGTGGCGACCATGGTAACGGCGGGGCAGGGGGTGCTAAGAATCTCCGGTGGAGGTTCGGTTGCCACCTACAACGACTTGACCTGGCAACATACAACGCACGGACCCTGAGGACTGACGAGAAGATTGTGGAGCTGGAAGAAGAGATAGACAAGTTACGCTGGCATATTATAGGATTATCCGAAGTCCGAAGAGAGGGGGAGGACACGGTAATCCTCGAATCCGGCAACTTGTTCTATCACCGGGAGGGCGACCATCTGTCCCAAGGAGGTGTCGGATTTATCGTCCACAAGTCTCTCGTTAACAACGTTGTAAAGATCGGGAGTGTGTCGACGAGGGTTGCGTACCTTATACTCAGAATCACCAAACGGTATTCGCTGAAGGTCATACAGGTTTACGCACCAACCTCGGCACACCCCGATGAGGAGGTGGAGGAAATGTATGAGGACATCTCTAGAGCCATGCATTCCTCCAAAACCCAATATTCGGTGTTAATGGGAGACTTCAATGCAAAACTAGGCACAAGAGAGAACGGTGAGCTGAAAGTGGGGAATTTGGAATAGGGCAACGGAACCCAAGGGGCCAGCAGCTGGCCGACTTCATGGAGAAAGAGGGACTCTTTATGATGAACTCTTTCTTCCAGAAGCGGCCCCACAGGAAGTGGACCTGGTCGAGCCCCGACGGTTCGACAAAAAATGAGATTGACTTCATTATGACGACCAAACGACAACTGTTCAGCGATGTCTCAGTGATCGCGAGGGTGAAAACCGGCAGCGATCACCGAATGGTTAGAGGCACACTGAACCTAAACGTTAAGTTGGAGAGATCTCGTCTAATGAAGTCAACGCTCCGTCCCCCTCGTGCTCTAATCCAAAGTCCCGAAACCTTTCAGCTCGAGTTACAAAACCGTTTTCAGTGCCTAGAAGACTGCAATGAAGTGGACGATTTGAATGACAAGCTCGTGGAAACTGTCCATGCGGTCGGAGCTAAGTTCTGCAAGACCCGCCGCAGAAGAACACAAAAACTCTCCGATCACACTCTTAATCTCATGGCTGTTAGACGAAGAAGCTACATTCTTCAACAGATTTGACAGCATACAGGCAATTGAACAGACAGATCTCCAAATGCTTGCGGCGGGACTTACGCAACTTCAATACAGCTCGTATTGAAGAAGCGATCGAGCGGAACCAAGGCTCCAAGTCTTTGCCAGAGATCTGTCTGCCAGAAAGAGCCAACTGTCAAAGCTGAAGACCGAATGTGGCAACATCGTTTCCGGGGCACCTGAGATTTTGAGTGAGATTGAGAGGTTCTATGGGCAGCTGTTCACGTCATCGTTGGAGCCACACGCAAGTGTGAGTAACGATCCAAGAGCGAGTCTTATCCGACATTATTCCGATGATATCCCGGACGTCAGTCTGAGCGAGATTAGAATAGCTCTCCAGCACCTTAAAAACGGCAAGGCCCCAGGCGAGGATGGAATTACAGCGGAGCTTCTGAAAGCGGGTGGAAAACCGGTACTTGAAGTCCTTCAGAAGCTCTTTAATTCCGTCCTCCATGGTGGCATTACACCGGAGGCGTGGAGCAGAAGTGCGGTGGTCTTGTTCTTCAAGAAAGGCGACAACGCTCTCTTGAAGAACTACAGACCGATTTCCCTTCTGAGCCGCGTCTACGTGCTGTTTTCGAGAGTCATTACGAATCGTCTCTCGCGCAGACTTGACGACTTCCAGCCTCCCGAACAAGCCGGTTTCCGAAAGGGCTTTAGCACCATAGACCACATACATACCCTACGGCAAATTGTACAGAAGTCCGAGGAGTACAATTTGCCACTATGTCTGGCGTATGTGGACTATGAGAAAGCCTTTGATTCCGTCGAAATTTGGGCGGTGCTGCAGTCCCTTCAGCGGTGCCAAGTTGACTTTCGGTATATCGAAGTGTTGAAGTGCTTGTACAGTAGGGCTACGATGGCTATCCAAGTACAGAACCAGAGTACGAAACCTATCCAATTGCAGAGAGGTGTAAGACAGGGTGACGTCATATCCCCGAAACTCTTCACCGCTGCATTGGAAGACGTTTTCAAGCTTCTGGACTGGAAAGGATACGGTATCAACCTTAATAGCGAGTACATCACTCACCTTCGATTTGCCGACGATATAGTCCTTATGGCAGAATCGCTGGAGGACCTAAGCACTATGCTCAATGACCTCAATAGTGTTTCCCAACGGATAGGTCTTAAGATGAACATGGACAAAACAAAGATCATGTTTAATGTCCATGTCACACCTATGCCGGTAGTTGTTGGGAACACTAAGCTCGAAGTTGTTGACGAGTATGTTTACCTGGGACAAATAGTCCGACTAGGTAAGTCCAACTTCGACCGAGAGGTCAATCGACGGATTCAGCTCGGCTGGGCAGCGTTCGGGAAGCTACGACACATCTTCTCGTCAGACATACCTCAAAACCTTAAAACGAAATTGTACAACCAGTGCGTGTTGCCAGTGATGACTTACGGAACTGAGACGTGGTCCTTCACTGCTGGCCGTATGAGGAAGCTCAAGGTCGCTCAGCGAGCTATGGAGAGGGCTATGCTCGGAGTTTCTCTGCGTGATAAATTCAGAAATGAGGATATCCGCAGTAGAACCAGAGTAACCGACATAGCCCAACGGATTAGTAAGCTGAAGTGGCAATGGGCCGGCCATATAGCTCGAAGAACCGACAACCGATGGGGAAGAAAGGTTCTCGAGTGGCAGCCTCGTACCGGCAAGCGAAGTGTAGGGCGTCCCCCCACTAGATGGAGTGACGACCTGGTAAGATATGCAGGAAGTCGATGGATGCAGGTGGCTCAGGACCGTGCTTTGTGGCATTCTTTGGGGGAGGCCTATGTTCAGCAGTGGACTTGTGAAGGGCTGTAATGATGATGATGATACAGCGATCTTTTTGAGCCGCTGCAAACAACCGAAACAAGGTCCACTCACGAAGGCGACTGAAGCCAAACCAGTGGCATAACAGTCCATATTATAATTTTTCTTAGAGGTATTATTATGTCATGACAGTTTGTCCATGTTGCAGTAGATGTCGATTTTTTAAATTTAGCCAGCTAGGCCAATTAGGAATCAAACAAATTAATGAATAGTTTAAAATACAATCGAACCTTACTATTTTGTTACAAAACAAATTTGTAATTAAATTTTTAGTATAATTTATTTATTTTACATTATTCCCTATATATAATGTACTCTGTGAGCCAAACTAAACTATTCATTACTACTCTGTGGCTGTAGCTTCCCACCTTCCCATTTACAGAAATAATTTGTATACGAGGCTAACAAATCAACGATAATTTCGCCATTTTGGAGCCGAAAAAAATTAATTATAGCTAAACAAAACAAAACTACACTGCCATTTACATTCAGTGGCTTCCCACATGATAGATGAAGAGATTAAAAAATAGATTGAGTTAAACAATTAATATTTTCAAAAGTTATTGTGTTTACAAGCCATAGCGACATGATAAATCCACACCATAAGCCACTAAAACCCTTTTTTTTTTAAAAATAGCAATTAATCGATTTAAAATAATTATTAATAAGTTCAACAATCATTTATCTTTCTAACAATGTGCTTTTTATATCATTTATATGTATAATATGATTGCTAGATACAATTTTATTCGATAAAATGTTGGAATCTTAATTTTTAAGCGATAGTAGAACATACCTTGCGCTTTCGCTTAAGGTATGCAATAGAGTACCTAATATGAAGCTACAATAAATAGATCAAGAATTTTAGCCGATTGATTCATTGCTTATTAATTTGAAGATAGGTTGAAGTGGCGATACACACATACACATTTTTACCTGTCAATGGACACACACCCGCACACACAAACGTACACACACACACACACACACACACAAACACACCCACACACACACACACACACACAAACACATACATACACATATATAAACAGGGTTATTTTGTAATAACCGGCAAAATTTGCAGAGAGGTTCATAATAACTAACATAAGCAAAGGGTGGAAAAAAAAATAGACTAGAAAAAAATTGAAACATTTTATCCTTTTTATCATTTATATTCAAAATGTGTGGAATGGCATTATTTAAATTGCTTCTCATTCATAAATATGAATCGCCTACTATTTTATACGCACGCAAACATTCGTAAGGGAGTGTTGAGTTCCGAAGCAACTGTCCGTGGCATTCGGCGCTCGCGCTTGTTTACAGATTTAGGTAAGTAGGCAAGAACAAAATATTTTTTTGTCTTCAGAAATGTTAAAACCTAATTTACAGTCTACCTATAGCATGACATTTATTAACAGTGGTAGAGCCACGCGGCAGCTTTTGCTGTCGCACGGATGGGCCGGCTTGAACCGGGGAGGTACCAAAACCTCACAGAAAACCAACGTGAAGTAGAGGTTTACCTCTGCGTTTCGCTTGGTGAGTGCAGGTGGCCGGAGGCCCTTTTTACTGGACATGAGGCATTCCATCTAAGTCCTCACGGGTGACAACGCATCTACATTTTGATTTGTAATAGAGGATAGATGTAGATGTCTATGGGCCGCAGAAACCACTTACCATCAGGTGGACTGTGTGCTCGTTTGTCACCCTTATCCTATAAAAACAAAAAAACAATTACATACCTTTACTCGCGTCGATATTATAAGTACTGTACATTGATATTACTGTTTAATGTATTGTGCGTTATTTTATACCGTAATACGTGTGATGATAAGAAAGGAAGTGTGTATATGATGAATAGAAAGGCACGTCTGCAGCTAAAAAGCTCTTTCGTCGTATCACACTAGTCAGACTATTTGTCCCAGCTAAACATACTCGGAAACAACTTCGAGCTTAGTGCTCTCAGCAACTACCGGCATAGGTGTGACATGGACATTAAACATGATCTTTGTTTTGTCCATGTTCATCTTAAGACATTTCTCCGTTGAGAGACACTATTGAGGTCATTGAGCATAGTGCTTAGGTCTTTCAGCGATTCTGCCATAAGGACTATATCGTCGGCAAATCGAAGGTGAGTGATGTACTCGCCATTGATGTTCATACCGTATCCTTTCCAGTCCAGAAGCTTGAAAACGTCTTTCAATTCAGCGGCGAAGAGTTTCGGGGATATGACGTCACCCTGTCTTACACCTCTCTGCAATTGGATAGGTTTCGTACTCTGGTTCTGTAATCGGATAGCCATCGTAGCCCTTCTGTACAAGCACTTCAGCACTTCGATATACCGACAGTCAATTTAGCACTACTGAAGGGACTGCAGCACCGCCCAAATTTCGACGGAATCAAAGGCTTTCTCATAGTCCACATACGCCAGGCATAGTTACAAATTGTACTTCTCGGACTTTTGTAAAATTTGCCGAAGGGTATGTATGTGGTCTATGGTGCTAAACCCTTTTCGGAAATCGGCTTGTTCTGGAGGCTTGAAGTCGTCAAGTCTGCGCGCGAGACGATTCGTAATGACTCCCGAAAACAGCAGGTATACGCGACTCAGAAGAGAAATCGGTCTGTAGTTCTTCAAGAGAGCATTGTCGCCTTTTTTGAAAAACAAGTCCACCGCACTTCTGCTCCATGCCTCCTATGTAGTGCCACCATGGAAGACGGAATTAAAGAGCTTCTGAATGACTTCAAGTACCGGTTTTCCACCCACTTTCAGAAGCTCTGCTGTAATTCCATCCTTGCCTGGGGCCTTACCGTTTTTAAGGTCACGGAGAGCCATTCCAATCTGGCTCAGTCCAACGTCCGGAATATTATCGGAATAATGTCGAATAAGACTCGCTCTTGGATCATTACTCACACTTGCGTGTGGCTCCAACGATGACGTGTACAGCTGCCCATAGAACCTCTCAATCTCACTCAAAATCTCAGGTGTCCAGGAAATGACGCTGCCACACTTCAGCTTCGACAGTTGGCTCTTTCTGGCAGACAAATCTCTAGCAAAGACTTTGGAGCCCTGGTTCTGCTCGATTGCTTCTTCAATACGATTAGTATTAAAGTAGCGTAAACCCCGCCGCATGCATATGGAGATCTGTCTGTTCAGTTATCTGTATGCTGTCAAATCTGTTGAAAAATGTAGCTTTATCTCCCGTCTACCAGCCATGAGATTAAGAGTGTGATCGGACAGTTTTTGTGTTCTTCAGCGACGGGTCTTGCAAAACTTAGCTCCAACCGCGTGGAAAGTTTCCACGAGCTTGTCATTCTTATCGTCCATTGCATTGCAATTTTCTAGGCACTGAAAACGGTTTCTTAGCTCAAGCTGAAAAGTTTCGGGACTTTGGATTAGAGCACGAGGGGGACGAAGCGTTGACCTCATTAAACGTGATCTCTCTAACTTAACGTATAGGTTTAGTGTGCCTCTCACCATTCGGTGATCGCTGCCGGTTTCGCTGTTCTCACCCTCGCGATCACGGAGAAATCACTGAACAGTGTTCGTCTGGTCGTCACAATGAAGTCAATCTCATTTTTGTCGAACCGTCGGGGCTCGACCAGGTCCACGTCCTGTGGGGCCGCTTCTGGAAGAAAAAGTTCATCATAAAGAGTCCCTCTTTCTCCATGAAGTCTGCCAGCTGCTGGCCCCTTGGGTTCCGTTACCTTATTCCAAATTTCCCTACTTTCAGCTCACCGTTCTCTCTTGTTCCTAGTTTTGCGTTGAAGTCTCCCATTAACACCGTATAGTGGGTTTTGGAGGAATGCATGGCTCTAGAGATATCCTCATACATTTCCTCCATCCCCTCATCGGGGTGTGCCGAGGTTGGTGTGTAAACCTGTATAACCTTCAGCGAATACAGTTTGGTGATTCTGAGTAAAAGGTACGCAACTCTCGTCGACACACTCCCAATATTTACAAAGTTGTTAACGAGAGACTTGTGGACGATAAATCCGACACCTTGGGACAGATGGTCGCCCTCCTGGTGATGTAACAAGTTGCCGGATTCGTGGATTACCGTGTCCTCCCCCTCTCTTCAGACCTCGGATAATCCTATAATATTCCAGCGCAACTTGTCTATCTTTTCTTCCAGTTCCAGGATCTTCTCGTCAGTCCTCAGGGTGCGTGCGTTATAAGTTGCCAGGTCGAATCGTCGTAGGTGGCAACCGAACCTGCACCGGAGATTCTTAGCACCCCCTGCCCCTCCGTTACCATGGTCGCCACCGTAGCCAGGAATAGGTGGGCCGCCACGGACTGGGGGCCGTCTCATTGTTCTCTCATTATTGGGGGATTTTGCCATAGTTGCTACGCTTAGCAACCGGGTTGGCAACCACAGTTTTTTTATTGTAATTTGTTGTTATCATGAAGATGCTGCTGCCCATCTACTGCCTGTTTCCCTTTGTCGCCTTTTACGACACCTACGGCAAGATATGGGGTAGTGGATATTCTTAACCACCACTACACGGCCATGTCCATGCCGTGGTCATTCCTTGATTACTTAAATGTATTACTGCTAAACTTAATGTTTGCATATCAAAGATATTGTTAAATATTTTGACAATTAAGCATTTAAAAATAAGGTGAATGTAATAAGAAAGTAACAATATTTTGCAAAAGTGCAAACACTAATCAATATTATTATTATTCAACTAGCGACACGCACCAGCCTCGCCTGGATAGGATTCATTATTGTGGCGTTATTTAGCCTTAAGATGATCAAAGACCATATTTTACCAATTTTTCGTTTTTTTTTTTCAAAAAATCTTCAAGAATTTTGGATAAGATATAGTCTTGATCCCTCCTGGAACTGATCTTTGTCTTTTTGTAATATTTCATTACAATCGGTTCAGCCATTTCGAAAATTAAGCTGGACAAATAGACGGACACACAAAATTCTATTTCAATCTTTTCTCAAATACACTGCAATTTTAATAATATGTATAGATGAAGGTATTCATTCATTAAAGTCAATCAAAAGTTCACGGCTGAACGTATGTCTCCCTAAAAGATTGACTCATACAGATATATTACAAAGTTACCACATATGACAGGACTATGCGGAAAATTATACCCATTTCCTGTTTTAAGGTATATTTCGTAGAAATTTATTTTAAGCAAACAACAAAGTACCAACATTTGACATTCCTGTTAAAGCAAAGCCGAATTTAGCTTGTGGCTTGCCTAAGTTCGGATCTAGCGCATGTTGTAGCGGTTAACTTGGCTTATGTCTGACACAAGCCTGAAGTGGTTTTACTTAGTTTTAGCATTTCTGTACACACACATTTTATATAAATTCAATTATAATCAATTTTCTTTTCATACCGTGGGTTATATATGAAACAATTTGTAACCATACCTAAGTAAATACCATGGCCCATAGACCGACTATGCTCGGATAAGAATCAAAATGGAGATGTGTTGTCAAACTTAAGGACTAATATGAAATATCTCATTTCCAGTAAAAAGGGTATATCTGGTTCTCTTCACTCATCATATCATATTAAAACACAGCAGCATAAACTGATATTCAAAGTTGGTATTCTGTGAAAGAGTGGTATTTCCCCGGTCAAGCTACAACCGGTCAAGCTAAATTCGTGCTACAATACTACTACAATACTATCCTGACACACCTTACTCACTGCTTTCAAATCCACATATCTATCAACGCATACATGCTCGTTGGTTAGGGGAACTCTTAATTTGCCTCATTTCAAATAACTTTATCGCCAATTTTGTCAAAAAAATCCGTCTAGGGCGTTTCTTTCTGACATTGCACTTAATTGTACAATATAAATTTGATTCGTTTTGTCACTGTTTACCCATTCATTCTTTCTACATAATCAAACCATGGAATTCCTTCTTCGAAATTTCTTTCTTAATTATGGTCACGTTATCCATCACCATCATCATAATCATCATCATCATGATTGACCCTTTAAGTCTACTAATGCACATAATTTACTGGGCAAATTTTTAAGTAATACATGTTATCTGGCCCTTTCCAAGAATGTATCAAATAAAATTAAATATTTTATTGTATTATTGGTGGCTCTTTTTCTGGTAACAAGTATTTTATATCAGAAGTCAGGAGTAATAACGTATCCACATTTTAATTGTTAGTGGATGAAAGATTCAGCTTTTTATAGGCCACAGCACCCCTTTATCAGCAGCTGGACAATGTGCACTCGAATGTCACCCTTTTACACACAATTCACACCCTGCACTTCACAAACAGGTTGTAGCACGCCTGGGCCGGTACGACCGGAGAAAGACCACGCTTTCACTGAATACCAGCGTTAATGAGCAACTTATAGCTGCTGTGTTTTTTACGGTGAATATAAAGAACCGGAGAACCTTTTCACTGGAAAAAAAGTTATCTTCTTAGTACTCAGGAGTGATAACCCATCTGCATTTTGATTGTTTATCGAGCATAAATATGTCTATGGGCCTCAGCATGCATTTACGTTCAGGTGGACATTGTCCTATTTTGTCACCCTTATAATTAAAAAAACATTATTGTTACTACACATAATACACTAAATAAGTTAATATTCAAATAAAAAAGAATTTCTAAATAGAGCACAGTACGCACAGTTAATTAAATGTTCAGTTAACAGAGCTTTAATAAGTTGTTCCCCTTTGACTGACAGAGTGTAAAATTGACGTTGCGTGTTGGTATTCAAAGTCATTTCACCTTTCGAAAACATTACACAAATTTAATCGTAAATTACAGAGCAACACACACAGATAATTGATCTGGGTTTTGAAATATTACTAAGAATTTTAGTTTTTTTTACAGAATTAGGGTGACAAACGAGCACACAGTTCACCTGATGGTAAGAGATTGCTGTGGCCCATAGAGATCTACATCTATCCTCGATTACGAATCGAAATGCAGATGCGTTGTCACCCGAGAAGACTGGAATGGAATGCCTCGTTTCCAGTAAAAAAGAGTCTCCAGTCTCTACACTCACCATGCGAAACACAGCAGCGTTATGCTGCTATTTTACGCTGGTATTCTGTGAGAGCATGGTCCTTGCCCGGTCGAGCCGAACCATTCGTGCTACAACTAGTAAAATAGCTGCAGCATGGTTCTACCACTTAAAAAGTTCGTATGAATATGTTATATAAGATGACAATGTAGGAATATTCACCACGTAGGTGCAGTTTAAAATTATCCGTATATTGTCACGTACATAGCCTAAGCGGCAACAGTTCGTAATAAAAATTTTAAACAATAAAAACTGCGGTAGCCCACCCACTTGCTAATCGAGGCAACTACGTGAGTGATAAACGAACTTAAAGTTCACCAAATGCTATGTGGCTATTGCATTCCACGGACACCTGGAAGCAATTTCAAAAAAACGTTTTGTACGTGGTAGAGCCATTCTGCAGCTATATTGGTAGTATAGTTGTAGCACGAATGGGTCGGCTTGATCGGGGAAGGACCACGCTCTCACAGAATACCAGCGTAAAATAGTTGCTTAACACTGCTGTGTTTCGTATGTTGAGTGTAGAGAACCGGAGACCCTTTTTACTGGAAAAATAGGTATTCCATCTTAGTCCTCACGAGTGACAATACATCTGCATTTTGATTCGGAAACGAGGATAAATGTAGATGTCTATGGGCCACAGCAACCACTTACCATCAGGTGGACTGTGTGCTCGTTTGTCACCCTATCCTATATAAAAAAAAGACTAAAAAATGGTTTGAAACTTCTAATAACTATGATATAATGAATCACACAGCCTATAATTATGTTGGCTGAGTTTAAGTAGAGTTTAGTATTTTGACCATATCTGAAATGACAGTAGCCTTGAAGATAAGGAAACGGACTACGAAAGTCAAAATTCATCTAGCCTCGTTAAACTGGCGGCCATAACCACTATAAAAAAGAGAGGCTCTTGAAGTATTAATTAAGACGAGCTCTTATAGAATGTTTTACATCACCACCACATGGCCATTTCTATTCCTTAACTTTTGAGACACCAACTTTTAAACCTACAGTGAAGATAGATTTTCTTACGGCGTATGCCTCCTGTAACTCTGATATAATTAGCGTTGCCAAATTGAAATATCTAAACATCGAGAGGGAGATATCGAGGACAAATGCCGACATACCGTTCCGTAGTTGATACACGAATGCTTCACTTAAATTAAATTCCACGACACTGTCCGCCGTCTCACGTCTTTTGTGACCAACATCGATAGGTGGTTTGTACTTTGTAGCCTTGGATGCTATATAGCACTGTTTCGTTATTCTCTTTTTCTAAATATAAAACTATGCCAAAATCTACTTTAATGAAAATTTTAATTTAAAATATTAAATAAACATTGTAATTAAATTGGATAATAAAAATATTCACCGTTAGGTACTGATTCATAACCGTTTTACTAGCTCGATACACACCTCATCAGTTTAGGCCTTTTAACACCCTACTTTTAACTGTGTTTTGATATTTATGTAGTGTTTACAGTACAAGTGAATAAATGTATTTCTCTCTTCTTTATTTTTTTTATAATAATAAATATATCCTCCAGAACAAACTACGGTCACGGCGGTCAATTTCAACGGAGACTAGAAGCAGAAAAGGATTATAATATTGCCCGAGTGTATGCGTAAGTACAAATGCATTTTCTATTTCCTCACTCTCGTAGGCCGATGGGACAGTTATCCATCACGACTGGATAGATATAAGGCAGTGATGCACAGACTTATTAAGACTATGGGCCACTCGGGCAAATTATGAACTGACGCCAGAAGTATAGGTAATTAAAGACAATAAAAAATTGATAATAATGTATTAAAATTGAAAAATAATTTATTAATTTGAAGCGCCAAGCCAAATATAAAAAAAGATTGTGCACTATGCAGTGCTATGCTGGCACTGCATAGTGCACAATCTTTTTAATATTTGGCTCAAATTTACTTGTAGCAACACGTAAAACTGCTTCCAAACTTTCATTTAATTTGAGAAATATTTTACTGATATTCCGATATTAACCACAAAGTCACTGAATTCTTCTCCTGCGGTCGCCGAATCATTACTTAAACAAAATGTAAATGCGTGTACAAAGAATTTTACATTTCATGAAGTATAATCAAAAGATATTGTAAAATATTTTAAAACTATTGATGTTAAGAAAACTGCGGATCTGTGGGGGATTTCCGTTAAAGTAATTGCGTCTATAATAGATACAATCGCGCCTCATTTAGCTATTATTTTTAGTACTAGTATCGAATCTGGTGTGTTTCCTGATTTAATGAAGTATAGTAAAGTAATACCTTTATTTAAATCTGGTAGTACATTAGACCCCGCCAATTTTAGACCTTATTCTGTTCTACCAAAACTTAGTAAGATTTTTGAAAAAAATATTCTTGATCAAATGTTAAATTTCTTTAATTTAAATAATTTACTTCATAAAAATCAATTTGGTTTCCCAAGGGGTCGCTCGACAACTGATGCCGGTGTTGAGATGATTAAATATATATTTAATACATGGGAGAATTCACAGGATGCTTTGGGTATATTTTGTGACCTATCCAAAGCCTTCGATTGTGTTCACCATGAAACATTAATCAGGAAACTTCAACACTACGGTGTAAGAAGTGATGCTCTTAAATTAATTATTTTATATTTAAGTAAGAGAACGCAAAAAGTTGTCATTAACAGTATGAGTTCTTCCGGGTCGATGGTACAGATGGGCGTGCCTCAAGGCTCAATTCTAGGCCCCTTTCTGTTTCTTGTATACATTAATGACTTACCTTACATAGTAGAAGATAACCATTATATAGTATTATTTGCAGATGACACTTCTTTAATTTTCAAACTAAGTCGACAATTGCTTAAATATGACGAAGTAAATAATGCTATATCTAAATTAGTAAATTGGTTCAATGTTAATAATTTGCATTTAAATGGCACTAAAACGAAATGTATGAAATTTATGACTCCAAATGTCAAACAATTAAATACTAATGTAATTTTAAATGAGAAGAAACTGAGTCTTGTAGATACCACCATTTTTCTTGGAATCACACTAGACGCAAAGCTTCAATGGAGCCCCCATATATCAAAACTAGTGAGCAGACTTAGTTCTGCAGCATATGCCGTAAAAAAGATTAGAAGTCTAACTAGTGTTGAAACAGCTAGACTAGTTTACTTTAGCTATTTCCATAGCATAATGTCATATGGTATTTTGCTATGGGGACACGCAGCTGACACTGACATTATATTTGTTTTACAGAAGAGAGCCATAAGAGATATTAATGATTTAAAGCCTAAAGAGTCGCTTCATCAAAAATTTAAGGAAATTAATATATTAACTTTGGCCTCTCAATACATTTATGAAAATATAATGTACGTACACAAAAATAAAAGTAGTTTTACAAAAATAAGTGATATTCATTCTGTAAATACTAGGAACAGACACAAGCTAGTAGTCCAGTTACTCGACTCCATCGAGTCAGTAATTCATTCTTGGGGCGATGTATACGCTTTTACAACAAAACTCCAGAAAATATACAAAATTTAACCTGCTCAAAGTTCAAAAACTTTATTAAACTAAGTTTGTATAAAAAGGGTAGGTTATAGTGTTAAGAAATTTATAGATGATAATAACCCCTGGAAAAGAAGGTGATCGCTACCAAGCTATTTCTAATTTGTTGTGTTGTTAATTTGTGTAACATACATGATTATAAACTGTTATTTAAAAAAATTCCCGCTGGGTTTCTTGCTGGTTCTTCACAGGACAGAGGTTTTTTTTTCGAACCAGTGGTAATTTTACAAAAGAGTGACTTTCAATAAGTATTATTTATAATCTATATTGAATAAAAAAGTTTCTATTTCTGTTTCTGTTTCATTTACAAAGCGGTTTCGATTTTTTGTTTTATTATTATTTAGTATTGAAAAGATTTGTTCACATATATAGGTAGAACCAAATAAGCTGGCACATTTCAGAGCGTTTATGCGCTACTCTTTGTACGTATTTTTATCAATGCAGCGGTAAAAATTCAGCAAGTCTCCTGCGTTGAATTTGTTGCGTAAATCTTGGTCGTTTTGAATGTCGATAATTTCTAACTGCATTGACTCGGGCGCATTTTCAACTGAAATCGTGAAATAAATAATAGTCGGAAGGAGCCATGTCTGGACTGTAAGGTGGATGTTGAACTTCTGTGAACCCGCATTGACGAACTGCATCCTTCGAAACACCAGCGGTATGAACAGGGGCGTTGTCATGGAGCAACAGGACACCTTTAGACAGCTTGCCTATTCGTTTTTCCTTTATCTTGTCTCGTAATTTATATATTAAAGAAGCATAATATTCGCTGTTCACGACTGTATTACGTTCTTTAAAATCCACCATCAAAATGCCTTGAAAATCCCAAAATATTGTGCACATCAGTTTTTTAGTCGATTGTTGCACCTTTGTCTTTCTAGGGGGCTTTTCACCCTTATAACGCCATTCCATTGACTCGCGCTTGCTTTGTGGATCATAATACAAGATCATAGTTTCATCACCAGTCACTAGCTGCTCGATTACAGTCTTTGGATTTTCGCCACAAAGATCCAAAAACTCCGAAGCGCAGCGCACTCTTTCCTGTCTCTGTACCGCTGAAAGAAGTTTCGGTACCCCTCTTGCACTCACTTTTTTCATGTGAAGATTTTCGTGGATCGCGCGATGAACGGTACTCTTAGAGAGCCCAAGCCTTGCTGCAATTTCTTTAATCTTCAAACTGCGGTCACTCAGAACCTCCTCTTCGATAAGAGCAATCGTTTCATGAGTGAGCACTTCCACATGTCGACCGTCGTGGCCAAAGTCTTCGACGGTTTCTCTCCCGAGGCGAAACTCTTTCACCCAATTTTTCACTGTGCTATAGGAGGGGGCAGACTCTTTATACACGCCATCCAATCGTTCTTTTATTTGGGCAGGGGATAAACCTTCTTTAAACAGAAACTTTATGACACTTCGATACTCAGTTTTCGACATTTTGAAAAAATAAGCGACTCTCGTTATTCAAATGCCTGTTAAACTAAGACTAAGCATTTCATATCGATGCATGTTTCTTATATTAAGTGTACGATAAACGTACTATTTAATGCAACACAACACGTAGCGACATGTCGCGTTGAACTATATTAGGCCAGTTCATTATGGGACCGCCTGGTACATTACTAGTATAGTTGTAGCACGAATGGGTCAGTTCGATCGGGGAAGGACCACGATCTCACAAAATTCCTGCGTAAAATAACATCTCAACGCTGCTGTGCTTTCTATGGTGAGTGTAGAGAAACGGAGACCTTTTTGACTGGAAAAGAGGCATTCAATCTAAGTCCTCACGGGTGACAACGTATCCACATTTTGATTCTTAATCGAGGATAGATGTAGATGTCTATGGGCCACAGCAACCTCTTACCATCAGGTGGACTGTGTGCTGGTTTGTCACACCTATTCTATAAAAAAAACTTCATTATTATTTCTTTATGTATCCAGTGAACCGTAGCGGATTAGGGACTAAGCAATTGTCGTAAATATGATATTAGAAGCACGAAGAAAGTATTAAAAATGAACGTAATCCACTGTCGTACTTACTACGTGTCAATTGTTGGACTCGTTGCTAAGAAAAAAGACGCAGTTATCGTTAGCACGCAGTTTAGTCTCAGTTATTGGACAGTTAGCGAAGTCTTTAAAATGTGATGGCACTTAGCATATATCTCGCAGCTTTGTCACCAGCCTGCCTCATTCCACCATCTTTTGGAAGTTTGATAGAATTTAATAGTTTAAATAGATAGTTAGTTCTTTTTGGATTCATAGTTTAAACAAATAGTGAGTTAAGTATTTCGGCTTTAATAACGCCGTTGATGTATCAGTTACATTAATATTCCGCAATTAATTTTTTGATAAGCCTGCTTTTAAATTAGGCCAACTAATAAAATACAGTTTAAAGTATAATCGGTTAATTTGACTGTGTGATTTCATACTAATTTCAAATAATAAATTATCAAGAGTATGCTATGTAAAATAAAGATTTCTTCAACTAAATAATTAAAAAAAAAAAATAGCACGTTTTGAAGCATAAGATTTAAAAGAAAATTTGTAAAAAAAACTTGTGCCTGAAATCGAGTCTTTGTTTAACCAATTCCCATTCTATAGCCCACTAAATTTAATTCCGTTTAAACCTCAGAATACAGAGGTTTGCGAATTTATCGAAATTAAAAGCATTCATTTATGGTATTTTCTCAATTTCAGAGAACTCCCCGTTCCTCAGATAACATCTGGATACTCGGCGATGACATATCGTGTAACGTACAGTCCACCACGGGCAGTCCTTTGAAAGCCAAATAGGCGTCTAAAGAGCTTGGAATGCGACAGAACGAGACGGAATTTTATGCCGGTCCACTGCTTTCAGCTTTGCAAAGCGCAGTTTCGGCCTGACATATTTTTGACTTTGGCCTGGACCATTTTCACTTGCACATCTTTCAACGGAGAGTGCTATGAGAACATTTTTCGCATTGATTCCAGCTTCGAAATTCCATTATAGATGAGAAATTCTACGATAGAGCTCCGAATTTCATGTCCGTCATCTCGTTGCTTGGCAGGCCACTAACGTATGTTACATGAGGAATTTGCAACTACACTTTTTAACAGTGGTAGAGCCAGGCGGCAGCTTTTGCTGTCGCACGGATGGGCCGGCTCGAACCGGGGTGGTACCACAACCTCACAGAAAACCAGCGTGAAGAAGAGGTTTACCTCTGCGTTTCGCTTGGTGAGTGCAGGTGGCCGGAGGCCCTTTTTACTGGAAATGAGGCATTCCATCTTAGTCCTCACGGGTGACAACGCATCTACATTTTGATTTCTAATAGAGGATAGATGTAGATGTCTATGGGCCGCAGCAAGCACTTACCATCATGTGGACTGTGTGCTCGTTTGTCACCCTTATCCTATAAAAAAAAAGAACATATGACCACGTTGTTGAATTTACTGTCAACAGCAGTTTTTCTGGACCAATACAACTTAGGGATCTTCAACGAATGAACTAAGTTTTCAGCATCGTTCTGCAACATTCAACAAGACCCTGCAGTAGTAAATGTAGCATGAACTAAAGAATATTAATTTAAAAGTCTCTTCTATTAATATTTTAATAGAATTAAGAGTAAAACAAATTATCCATCCTGATGGATACAGGATGCCGTGAAGCATAGTTACCTACTATATCTATCTTATATATATATATATATATATATATATATATATATATATATATATATATCTATCTAAGGATCACAATCTGAAACTAAGACTCGGATGAAATGTAAAAGAGAATGCGTTAGTCCTTTGCCGGTCAATCAGACCCCCTAGTATATAACTTTAGCATCATTTTTGATATAATATTAAGTTCCAAGTAAGGTACAGTTCAATAAATCGCTAGTGCTCGCTCTGTGCATTTGACAAATTTGTTAATTGGTTAGAAAACGAATCACTGCACGGCGCAAATTTCATAATATGCTAATTATCATGAAATCCTGTGGTCGTCGATACGTATGAACTATTTGAAACGTGGTACAATATTTTACTTAATTATACATTCTTGTTTGCTACTCTTCTTGTAGAATAAAACTTCTTTGTAGAATCTTTATCTCTGGTGAATTTTTCAGCCCGAGCTAACGAGCTTACTCCTTTTTAATAGGCTGGCAACACACCTGCTATTCCCCTGGTATCGCCGTTTCTCATGAGTGGCGATCGACACTTACCATTACGTGAGCCGCATGCTCATTTGCCCCCCTATTCTATAATATTATATTTCTATAAGATTTTTAAGCGTGTATGCGTAGGTATATGGATGTGGAGGAAGCGAGAGAGGTGTGTCAGGATCGTGTCAAATGGAATTCCATAGTCTCTGCCTACCCCTCTGACAGACGTGAGTGTTTATGTTATGTTATGTTTATAAGATTTTTTCATTATCTGCCCGCAAATGTCCAATGCTTTTTTTACATATTATAAGCCAGTACTTGACCATAATAACAAAACGATTCAATCAAATTAGGGTTACCAATGAGCCTCTTAGCACGTCTCTCCACTGATTCCAACACGGCTAGGTGGCATTTTGCAGCACCAGCGCAAATGTGACTGCAGTATTCCATGCACGACCGGACTTTCGCTTTATATAAGTAAGAAGCTACCCTGGTGTGAAATACCGCCGCACCCTTGCGAGGAAACCTAGTTTCCTAGCGATTGCTTTGGCCCCGGAATCAATGAAATGCCTATAGTTGAAGTTCGGAGAAAATTCAATCGCTAACAACTGAAGATCGTGTACTCCAAAGACACATCACGGAAAGTTGATGAATATTGAGTCGCTTGTGTTTTGGAGGCGTTGAATCTTACGAGATTGGCATCACCCTAACTAACTGCAGTGCCTTCAGCTGGGCATAGGTCTCTCGCATCGTAAGAAAGATTTGCTTTGGTAGTCTCTATTATTGACCCACGCAATACCCAAAATCTCCCACCTTTACCTTGACTAATTAAAATTTTTCTTTTACAAATTTAGATAGAATAGCAACAATAACGCAACAGTTTTATTTTATTCTACTTGTACACCAGACTTTTCAATCTGCTGCTAGGTATAAGTAGCGACACGAGAGTCTAGCGGTGACCATTATTGCACATTCGATTCGTGCGCGTCCAGTCCACGTTTCATTCAGCACTAGACTTTTATACCTTTATTTGATTAAAAATGCGCGAACTGTCGATCATTACTTCTTTTGACATCAACATAGAACGAATATGCTACCGTTTGTCGGTAGCGAGCGCCTGATTCGTATTTTGTAGGTCGCAATAAGCAAGTAAAGTAAGCAATAAAGGAAAGTCTTTTTGATATTCTAAATTCAAAAAAAATCTAAATTCGAATTCTAATTTCTAAATTAGAATTAAGGAAGAGTATAGCAAGTTATTTTTGGTAAAGCAAGGGGCTTAAAATAGCACTCAAGAAAAATGTAATTTTCGTACATTTTCAAAAAACAGCTAGGAAATGTTCTTTAAAACATTTCCTAGCTGTTTCGTCTAAGGAATCTAGTCACTGGTTACATGATTTACCATCAAGTAATCTCGGCACATTACTTGAAAGTTTGCGCTTTGCCGTAGGAATTCGATTAGGAGCGGCGATTTGTCAACGTCATCAATGCCCCTGTGGTAGCAGCGTCGACAAATTTGGGCTCAACGGACTTTCATGTAAGAAAAGTGCTGGTAGGTTTTCACGACACTGTTCTTTGAACGATGTTATCCGAAGGACTCTTGTCTCTATAAATGTTCCCTCGGTTTTAGAGCTTTTCCCACAAAGCTCTTAAACCGAGATTTACTATTACTATTTAGAGACAATGGCAGGAGACCCGACGGTATAATATTGGTCCCTTGGGAGAGAGGTAAAGCCCTAGTGTTGGACGCTAATTTCGTAAACACTCTGGCAGCCTCTCATCACAGGGGTACCTCGTTTATAGCTGAGGCGGCATCAGAGGCAGCTGAATGAGTAAGTGGCGCAAGTATGAGTCTCTGACAGATGACTACATATTTGTGCCATTTGCTGTAGAGACTATCGGTCCGTGGGGTCCACGCGTGGTGAAGTTCCTAAAGGAACTCCAACCGCGGCTGGTCGTTGCTGCTGGTAATAAGAGGGCTAGTTCTTTTCTCGCTCAAAGGCTAAGTATAGCCATTCAGCAGGGAAACGCAGCGAGCGTTCTTGGCACGATACCGCGGGAAGTAGGACTACATGATAATTAATTGTTAAAAATTTTGTTATATCATTTGTATATTTGTTCGTGGTGTACAATAAAAGTATATTCATTCATTCATTCATTCATACTTAAGTTTCTTGTTTTAGTTTTTTTTATTATTATTATAATTTTTAATATTGTTTATAATAAAATATTTTTATTTTTTTATCGTTATTTATTTTAAGGCATAATATTTTTTGTTTTATTTCTGTTTTACACTTATAAAATTAATTTTCCTTGAATTACAATAATTTATTAATTTAAAGCATCACATATAGCCTTAAAATATCGGATTCATAATTTAAAAAATAATAATTTACGCGCAGATCAAAACTTTTTCGTTTTCAATTAAAAATATTTTCCATTTTCCAATTTGTATATTCTGCTTTTGCTTGTACTTCCAGATGGGTCCCCGGGGAATTACATTGTTTACACGAAAACATCAATTACAAATATCTGTAAAATCGAACCCTAAATTCTTCTCACTTCGCCCAGTTTTAATCCTCTGTCCTACAAAGACATTTCCAGATTTCAGACGCAGAAAGTTGCATTAGTCCCAAAAACGATACTAAAAAACTATAGTGACAAACTTACAACCCACGCGATGGTACTACTGTAGTCCATGGAGCTTACACATGCAGCCAACTTAAACAAAGGAGGATTCGGTTGCATAGTCACCCCTGAAGACTAAGATAGAATGGCTCGCAGCCTAATCACAGCAGAACAAGCGGTGCTGTAGAAGAAATAGTTAAGTAAGTGGTACACATGTACTCCTAGGCAAAAAAAAACTCCTACCGTTTATGAAATGATACCTCCTTATTAGTAAAGCTGTTCCTCATTATCAAGTTTCCTAAAGTTAGGTTGGTTACTGCTAACTACCACCACCACATGTAAGTAGACAGTCAAATGTTTGTCAATTGTTACCTTTTCAATACATTCATACAGGAGACAATCCTTGTGTGGAGGTAACGTCTTTTAAAAATAAATTAAATTAAAAATCATTAACTCCACTGCCTTTTCTGTTCCAACGACAGAATAAACGTCCAGCTGTTATATATCAATCATTATTTGATTAGTGATGCACCTCACACACACTTGATGGCGCATTAGTTATAGCAGTTAACAAGGTGGGAAAGAGTTTTAAACATTGTAACAAAAAGTCAACTGGTCGTTTTACTCATAGGTCGTGAGGAATTGAATTTACTTTGTCTAATCTGCTGGTCTGCAATTCGAAGGTAAGTTCTTTTTTTTTACATATTAAGCTATATCCTCGACCATTGTGAACCAATTTTAATCTGCATTTTGATTCTAAATTAAGGTAGATGAAGATGTCTATTGGCCACAGGATCTACTTACCATCAGGTGGACTATTTGCTTGTTTGTCACTCTTATTTTAAGTATTATAAATAAAAGCGCATGTTACATCAGCGATTCGAAATTGCGTCCCTGCAGCATCGCAGTCAAACGAATTAAAAATATTTGGACTTCAATTAATTGCATTCCACTTTAAAATTCTTGAACAATATTCTAAGATAAAAGTAGTAGATTTAAAATGCCCTTGTTATAAGAATATAAAAATATATTGCATTAAGGCAAGGGTCTATTTTTTTTTCCACCCTTTGCTTATGTTAGTTATTATGAACCTCTCTGCAAATTTTGCCGGTTATTACAAAATAACCCTGTTTATATATGTGTATGTATGTGTTTGTGTGTGTGTGTGTGTGGGTGTGTTTGTGTGTGTGTGTGTGTGTGTACGTTTGTGTGTGCGGGTGTGTGTCCATTGACAGGTAAAAATGTGTATGTGTGTATCGCCACTTCAACCTATCTTCAAATTAATAAGCAATGAATCAATCGGCTAAAATTCTTGATCTATTTATTGTAGCTTCATATTAGGTACTCTATTGCATACCTTAAGCGAAAGCGCAAGGTATGTTCTACTATCGCCTAAAAATTAAGATTCCAACGTTTTATCGAATGAAATCGTATCTAGCAATCATATAATACATATAAATGATATAAAAAGCACATTGTTAGAAAGATAAATGATTGTTGAACCCTGTGGTTTGTAAACACGTTAACTTTTGAAAATATCAATTGTTTAACTCAATCTATTTTTAATATCTTCATCTGTTATGTGGGAAGCCACTGAATGTAAATGGCAGTGTTATTTTATTTTGTTTAGCTAAAATTAATTTTTTTCGGCTCCAAAATGGCGAAATTTTCGTTGATTTGGTAGCCTTGCATGTAAATTATTTCTGTAAATGGGAAGCTACAGCCACAGAGTAGTTTACTCACTCACTCAATTCGGCGACAGTCGCCGTCGTGAGTGGATATTGTTTCGGTTGTTTGCAGTGGCTCAAAAAGATCGCTGTAATACACAATATTCGAATAACCAAATTTCTTAAATACTTGATTATAATAATAATAAAAGATTTTTTTATTACAATATTTTAAAATCACAGAATAAATAAAAGTAGTACGTACTAAAAGTAAGTAGTATCAATTTTTTCATCACGGGTGTCATTTTCATGGTTTTCGAGGGTGTTGTATCCGATAGTGCTGTCGAAATGTATATCCATAATGGCGGCTGCAATAGATATCAATGTTTATATCATGGGTGTCATTTTCATGGTTTTCGAGGGTGTTGAAGCTGAAAGAGTTGTCGAAATGTAAATCCAAGGTGGCAGCTGCAATAGGTATAATTTTTTTTTATCATGGGTGTCATTTTCATGGTTTTCAAGGGTGTTGCAGCCGATAGTGCTGTCGAAATGTACATCTAGGATGGCGGCTGAATTAGGTACCAATTTTTTCATCATGGGTGTTATTTTCATGGTTTTCGTGGGTGTTGAAGCTGACAGTGCAGTCAAAATATAAATCCAAGATGGCGGCTGCAATATGATATCAATTTTTTCATCATAGGTGTCATTTTGATTGTTTTCGAGAGAGTTGAAGCCGATAGGGTTGTCGAAATGTGAATCCAAGATGGCAGCTGCAATAGATATCAATATTTTTTTATTATGGGTGTCATTTTCATGGTTTTCAAGGGTTTTGAAGCCGATTGTGCTGTCGAAATGTAAATCCAAGATGGCGGCTGAAGTAGGTACCAATTTTTTCATCATCGATGTCATTTTCATGGTTTTCGAGGGTGTTGAAGCCGATAGTGCTGTCGAAATGTAAATCCAAGATGGCGGTTGCAATAGTTATCAATTTTTTCATCATGGGTGTCATTTTCATGGTTTTCAAAGGTGCTGAATTCGATAGTGCCGAAAATGTAAATCCAAGGTGGCGGCTGCAATAGGTATAATTTTTTTTAATCATGGGTGTCGTTTTCACGGTTTCCGAGGGTGTTGAAGCCGATTGTGCTGTCGAAATGTAAATCCAGGATGACGGCTGCAATAGATATCAATTTTTTTTTATCATGGTTGTCATTATTATGGTATTCGAGAGTGTTGAAGCCGATAGTGCTGGCGAAATGTAAATCCAAGATGGCGGCTGAAGTAGGTACTAATTTTTCATCATGGGTGTCATTTTCATGGTTTTCAAGGGTGCTGAAGGCGAAAGTGCTGTCGAAATGTAAATCCAAAGTGGAGGTTGCAATAGATATCAATTTTTCCATCATGGGTGTCACTTTCATGGGCTTCGAGGGTGTTGAAGCCGATAGTACTGTCGAAATGTAAATCCAAGATGGCGGCTGCAATATATATCAATTGTTTCATCATGGGTGTCATTCTCATTGTTTTCGCGGGTGTTGAAGCTGAAAGTGCTGTCGAAATGTAAATCCAAGGTGGCGGCTGCAATGGGTATCAATTTTTTCATCATGGGTATCATTTTCATGGGTTTCAAGGGTGTTGAAGCCGATAGTGCTGTCGAAATATAAATCCAAGATGGCGGCTGAAGTAGGTACCAATTTTTCATCATGGGTGTCATTTTCATGGTTTTTGAGGGTGTTGAAGCCGATAGTGCTGTCGGAATGTATTTAAACTATTTTTAAAAAATCCGTATATTTATGTTATACGTAGTTTTTTTAATGCGCTTAAGGCATGCCCAATTGGATTTACCAATATTTTTTATTATAGTATGAAGAAATTTCTCATCTCCTAGTCCCTGGTCCTGGCCTCAGGCCTGCGTCTGTCCATTTATATGATCGCACAATTTTCAAAAAATATTGTGGGGATTTTCTTTACGTTTTTTCTAATAGACATACTGATTCACGAAAAAAGCAGGTATATCACCATTATCGTCATCATGATTACATCTCATTACAAGTCCTCTTCTGAACATAGGCCTCCCCCAAGGAATTCCAGACAGCAAGTCGTGAGCCACTTGTATCCATCAACTTTCTGCATGTCTTACTAGGCTGGCACTCCATCTAGCGGGGTCCATCCTACACATCGACTACTAGTACGAGACTAACACTCGAGAATCGTTCTTCCCTATCTGTTGCTGTTTTTGTTGTAGTTAACGCCAGTTTATTTTATATATAAACTACAGACCCACCCCAACTTCATAATATACATAGTAGTATTTCCAAAAAAATACGTTTCGCCCAAACACTCACATCGACGTCCACCTTTGCGTGTGTATTGGCTCCAACTTTTTTAATATTAACATTTTGAACGCTCGGCTATCTCCGGGATTGCAAACAAAGTTTGAGCATATTATTATCTCAGCGGGGGGAAACTCACTCACTCTCACTTATCTAGCTGTCCAAAAAGCTTTTTTGGGACTTGGAACGGTTATGTATATAAACTGCGTGAAACGTAGTAACAGGTCGCATTTTTTTTGACCTCATTAAGAAGAACAATTTACATATGTTTATTTTTTTAAATATAAATTCATCAATTTTGGCAGCGCATGCTGGCGCACCATGGATGCTCTCAGAAGTCACATATTTATCAGACTTAATTGACATAAACCCCTATAACGTATAAATTTTGTACGTGGTAGAGCAATGCTGCAGATATATTGTGGTTGCAGCACGAATGGGTCGGCTCGACCGGGGTAGGATCACGCTCTCACAGAATACCCGCGTAAAATAACAGCTTAATGCTACTGTGTTTCGTATGGTAAGTGTTAGACCCTTTTGAGACAGTGATAGATACAAGCTAGTAGTACCAGTTACTCGACTCCAGCGAGTCAGTAATTCATTCTTGGGGCGGTGTATACGCTTTTACAACAACGTTCCACAAAATATGACCAGCTCAAGTTCAAAAACTTTATTAAACTAAGTTTGTATAAAAAGGGTTATTATAATGTTAAAGAATTTATGGATGATAATAACCCCTGGAAGTGAGGTGATCGCTACCAAGCTATTTCTAATTTGTTGTGTTGTTAATTTGTGTAACATACATGATTGTACATGTTGTACATGATTTTTTGGAATGGAGGAAACGGAGAAAAACTACTTTGAACTAAATACCAACATTACAAATATTATAAATAACTTAATGAAACTCAACTTGAATGAAGAAAATTTTGAATATATAATACGCCTCGGTAAGAAGGATGATAAAAAAGTTAGACCAGTTGTTGTAAGTTTAAATTCAATGATGACAAAAATTCGACTTCTAAAGAACAAAAAGAAGTTAGAAACAACACCATACTATATTAAAGAATATTTTCCGCCTGAAGTAATAGAAGAGAGTAAGAAATTAACTGTACACCTGACAGAGGAGAGAAACAAAGGAAAGAAAATATTTCTAAAATATAATAAATTAATAATACTACCGGAAAAAAAGAAGAGAACCAAGCGCCACAACCAAGACAATAAAAAATACAATAAAAAGAAACCTTTCAGAATCTCCCTAACTCACAAATGATTCTTCTAGCTCGAGGCAACACAAAAAAAAGTTAAATCCAAAAAAGGCAAACATGAACATCAATAGTTTTGTTACAAAAAAACAGAACACAGATAATACGCCTTCTACGACTGCTACCCCTTTTGGAAATACCACTTCAAATCGTAACAAAATCTGACGTGGCACAGTGACCTCTCCACGATGTTCCCCAATTCGGCTGGTCACTGCGGGGACTAACGACCACAACCCTCCACTCCACCCCCTCTACATCTGCACATATAATGCAAGATCCTTACTGTCTGACGAACGTCTAATGGAATTTAAAGAAGCTATTTCAAAAATTAAATATGACTTAATTGGTCTCGCAGAAGTTAGAAGAACAGGTTATAGCATTTTGAAGCTAATGAGCATATATTTTGCTATTATAGCTTAACTAAAGGCCTTTATGGTGTTGGTTTTTTAATTAAAAAACATTTGAAAGCAAACATTGAAAGTTTTATTGCAATTTCGGATAGAGTTTGTTTACTGCATGTAAGGTTTGATACTATGTTTATCTCTATTATCCAAGCGTATGCGCCTATTAGCAAAGCAAAAGACAGTGACTTAACAATTTTTTATGATCAACTTCGGGAAGCTCTAGAACAAAGCAATAAATCCATCATCCTTATGGGCGATTTCAACGCATGCATTGGGCAACAGTCTAATGAAGAGAGAATACTAGGACCGTACTGCTACGGTAAAAGGAACAAAAGCGGCGCAAAACTAATACAATTTGCATTTCAAAATAACCTATATTTATCAACAGCGTATTCAAAAAGAAAACGGTTAATATGTGGACGTGGCTTTCACCAAGAGGGGCGAAAAACCAATTAGATTATATTTTATCTAACACCAAAGAGAAATTTACAAATATTGAAATTATTAATCGGCTAAACTAATCTAGCGATCATCGTCTAGTGAGAGCTACATTCCAAGTAATAAAAACCAAAAAAGTAGAGCTAAATATAACCGCAAATATTCAATTTAAAAAACAAAAGAGGATGAAAAATTGTTCCTGAAAAAGTTAAAACAAACCATAGAAAGTTCTGGTTTGTGGGCAAATGTGAAAATATAGAGTCATACAATTCAAAAATAAATAAAATAATCATTGATGGGCTAAATTCCACTAAAGAAATAAAAAATCAAAATAGATATATTATCTCTGAAGAAACAAAAACTCTACTCTATAGAAGGAATAAATTAATGCATAAAAACCGCTATGAAAAGAAGAAAAACAAGAACTTAGTTATATATTTAAGAGTCCATAAGCAACTTAAAAAATGGTATGAAGAACACAGATTTAAAATAATAGAAAAACATCTCATATCCAAAGGAAGTCTAAAAAAGGGATTAAAAAAACTGAACTCATTCAAAACCTGGATTCCAAATCTAAAACAAAAACCACCCGGAAAAGAAATTTACTCTAGATCTAAAATAATAGAGATAGCAACTAATTGCTATAAAAACGTATATGCAGAGCAAAAAAATTCTCCAATGAACACTTCTGAAGTAAATGCTGGATATTTATCATCCCCACATTCACACCAGCTTCAAAGAATAGAATAGAATATAATAGAATAGAATGATTTTTATTCAATATGGATTATTACATAATACTTATTGAAAGTCATTATTTTATTTACCACTGATTCGGAAAATACCTCTGTCCTGGGAAGAACCAGCAAGAAACCCAGCGGGACTTTTTTTTTAAACATAATTTCACTTTACAATAATCTTATTTATACAATTTTAAATGAATTTTCATAGAACCAGCTTGGTGGCGATTACCTTATTCCCAGGGGTTATTTTCATTCATGTAATCCTTGATATTATAATAATCCTTTTTGTACAGTTTTTCTTTAATAAAACTTTTAAACTTGTTAATTGACAAACATTGAACATGTTCTGGGATTTTTTTGTAAAAGCGTATACATTGTCCCATAAATGAATTACTAACTCTGTGGAGTCTAGTAACTGGCATTACAAGCTTATGTTTGTTCCTAATGTTTAAGGTATGAACATCCATAAGGATGTTCTGAAGAATAATCTTATTAAAGCTATTAATGTTTTTATGTACATACATTACGTTTTCATAAATATATTGCGATGCCAAAGTTAATATGTTTATTTCTTTAATTTTTTCTCTGAGGGACTCTTTACAATTTTGATTATAAATCGCCCGTACGGCTCTCTTTTGCAAAACAAATATAGCTTCAATACCAGTCGCATTACCCCATAGCTAAATTCCATAAGACAATACGCTATTAAAGTAACTAAAATACACTAACCTAGCTGTCTCAACATCTGTGAGACTTCTAATCTTTCTTACAGCATACGCTGCAGAACTAAGTCTGCTTGCTAATTTGCCCCATTGAAGTTTCGCGTCAATAGTAATACCAAGAGAAACAGTGGTATCCACAAGACTCAACTACTCCCCATTTAACATTGGTTTTCGAATGTTTTACATTAGGTATTGTAAATTTAATACATTTTGTCTTATTGCCGTTTGAGAGCAAATTGTTGGCGTTAAACCAATGTACTAGTTTCGATAGAGCATTATTTACATCGTCATATTTAATTGACTGCCTTTTCAGTTTGAAAATTAAAGAGATTAAGATTTACAATAGCTGAGGTCATTAGGAAGATAGAGACTCTAAAGAAAGACAAAAGCTGCGGGCCAGCCAATATACCCCACGAGATATTTATAATAGGGAAATATATATGAGCGCCAATTAAAAGGATACCAAAAAAATGAGCAGAATATGACATAAAATTATTATATAAAAAAGGGAATCTTGCTGATATTTCAAACTATCGACCTATTAGTTTACAACCAAGCCTCTATAAGTTATTTGCCTCATGTTTAGAACAACGCATCAGTACTATCACTGAAAAATACCAACCAATAGAACAAGCAGGTTTTAGAAAATGTTTCTCGACTATAGACCATATAAATACTGTTGAGCAGGTCATAGAGAAATACGAAGAACAAAGACGTCCGCTATACCTAGCTTTTATAGACTATGCAAAGGCTTTCGGTTCATTATCTCACATTAGTATGTGGAAAGGTCTGATAGAATGTAAAGTACCATTAGAAACGATTGAACTTCTACAAGACATCTATAAAAAAAAGTATAAGTCGAGTAAAACTAGACAAAAAAGGTCCGGAAATAAACATTTGTAGGGGTGTCAGACAGGGAGATCCCTTATCACCAACAATATTTATCACCGTGCTTCAAAGTATCACGTAGAAACTTAACTGGTCCAAAAAAGGCATAAATATACAAGGAAAATACTTAAGTAACTTAAGATTTGCTGACGATATAGTCTTATTTTCAGAAATAGCATCACAACTCGAAGAAATGATAAAAGAACTTCACTGTGTCAGTCACGCTATTGGCTTGGAACTAAACACAGATAAAACAAAAATATTGTCCAACAACTTAGAAAGACCTATTGAAGTAAACAACCAAACATTGGAATATGTTCAAAAATATGTATATCTAGGTAAAAAGGTATCTTTTAAGAAATCTAGACACCGTGATGAACTTAACAGACGTGTAAATTTGACCAGGAAAAAATTCTGGAGTTTCAAAGAAATCTTAAAGTCGAACTTTCCTCTAAAACTTAAAAAGAAAATTTTAGTGTCATGTATTTTACCTTGTCTGTCCTATGCAAGCTAAACTTAGATATACAACACCTACACGAAAAGAAAAATTGAAACATGCCAGAGAGCTATGGAACGAAGCCTACTTAATCTGAAACGTAAAGACAAAAAACTAAATACTGAAATTAGAAAAAGAACAAATGTTATAGATGTTCTAACTCATTGTAAGAAACTTAAAGGGAAATGGGCGGGGCATATTGAAAAAATGGAAGATAAAACATGGACTAAGAAGGTCACTACATGGGCTGGCCCTACTGGAAAATGAAAAAGAGGTAGACCTTTAGAAAGATGGACGGATGAAATTGAAAAGTTTGCTGGAGACGATTGGATTTCAGTGGACAAGGATAGGGAAAAGTGGAAAAATCTGGAGGAGGCCTATATTCGTAGAGAGGTCCTTAACAATAATTAGATAAATAAAAAAATATAAAAATGATTGATTGTAACGATAGTTTTATCTTATTTAAATGTATTTTCTTACATGATCTGATTATGGTTTGTTTCTAATTTTAAATTATTTAATGAAATTAATAATTAATGAAATGTATTTTAATAATTTTGTTAAGGAAATAAATGGCTTTATAATAATAATAACATGATTGTAAGCTGTTATTTAAAAAAGGTCCCAGGACTTCTTACCAGGACAGAGTTTTTTTTTCGAACCAGTGTTAATCAAACAAAAGAGTGACTTTCAATAAGTATTATTTATAATCTATATTGAATAAAAAAGTTTCTGTTTCTGTTTTTGATCAATTTTTACTGAAAACGAGGCATTTCGTATCAGTACTAAGGGGTGACAATGCATCTGCATTTTGATTTTTAATCGAAGATAAATAAAGTTATCTATAGGCCACAGCATCTATTTACCATCAGGTGGACTGTGTGCTCGTTTGTCATCCTTTATATATAAAAAAATAACATCTGCTTATTTGCACAAAATAATGATTAATTATACACCGAAATTTTTCTTCACCATCCATCCAAACATAAGACTCTATAGTCAAATGGTTATAGTGCGATCATACACAGGGAAAGAAGCCAGGGACTTAGTTTTATACTCGTTACGTGTACAAGTCTGACAAATACAATAATTATTGTAATAATATAGTTTAGACTTGAGGTGTATTAAACATAGTAAAGAATAAGAATATTTAAATATTCATTAATTTTATTACACATAACCCATGTGCAATAACTTTGTTTTTTATAAAATACTAGAATGATATTAAACTTTACTAATATTCCCTTTAACCACTTCTGGTAAGCTTAAATTCTTGTGTTAGAGGTGGTTCACGACAGTAGTCGAATGGCGGATTCGAACCCACGACCTTTCGAGTTCGCGGTCCGCGCCCTGCCATTTGGCTACTGATGCTTGCAAGTAGCTTGTACTTTGATATCACGCTAAACTAACGTAACTATTTTTCTCATATATATTTTACTGAATCTAAATTTCATTCGAAAATCTTTTTCTTGTATAGTAAAGGGATCGAAACGTTTTTTTTGTAAAATTTTCTTTTTCTTGGTGGTTCCTCACGGTCTATTTCATCAAAAATATCGAAATATTGTAAATAATCCATTATTTTCAAAAATGCCATTGAGTTTATACACGACGACGACAAACAAAGGTTGAGAACTGTATAACGATTGCGTAATGTCCCATACAATTTAAACACTCGTTATAACAGATGTATCACAACTGAATTGTCAAATGTCGTTTATTGGTAATGTTAGCGTCATAACTCTGGTATACGTCATCTTAAACTAATTAATTAATTAAATCTTTATTAGTAAGGTTGTAAGAGTTAGAGATAATAAGAGAAAGAGAAAGAGATAGATAGAGAGAGAGAGAGAGAGTAAACGTGAGAAGGTGAAGGTAAAAGTAATAAAGGAATTATTTATACTCTTTCTTACTACGTAAACAGGGAGCGAGTAAGAGAGGGAGAGAGAGTAAGAGAAAGTAAGAGACAAAGAAAACGTGAGAAAGTTAAAGAAAAAGTCAGAAACGGAAGTATATATAAAAAGTACACTTACTTTTCAATTCTAATCAAGTTCTAATCTTAATTCAATCATACTAAATGTACACATAAAAATATTTTACACCAAACGATATTAAATATTTCTTGTCGAGGGTTGTTGCTAACGGCAGCACAGCGGTCTCTAAATTATGAGGCAGTTTCTCTAAATCAACAATAACTATTCTGAATATTTATTACAACCTCGCCCGGACTCGCATATAGTATGACGACCTGTTTCAATTTACAATTGGGTCACCATATTGTACAAATATACGAGTTCATGTAAACTTCATAGAACTGGCGATGAAGTTTAAGAAAATATAATTATACTTATTAAATTTTACATTAATTTTTACAAAATAGTTTTGAAAGGGTTATACTCGGAATTCCTCCGCGGAAATTAATCCATAGCGAGGATATCCGCAAAAGAACAATAGTAACAAACGTAGTCCAGCGTATCAGTAAGCTCAAATAACAATGGGCCAGCCATATATCCTGTATCGTGGTGGCAGTTATAAGAACATAAATTGCACAAACAACAAACATCCAGACTTGGAACAACTATTTATAGGCAACACAAACACTTGTTCCATGCGGGATTCAACCTGCGACCCTCGCACCTCAATGTGGCTTACTGTGCCACGGAGACGTCAATTTTTACTATATATCGCGTTTGGTTACGAATTTTAAATTGAAAAAATGTTTTATAATTTAGAATCTTTTCAGAAATAAAGCAAAAATATTATTATGTTCTTTTGTATGTCGAAGTGGGGAGAAGTGTGAAATTGGATATATTTTTTTTAGTTTGGAGTTGATTAAATCTTATAAATAGTATTAGCTCTGACTGGAAGTTTAATCTAGAACCCGAGTCGTAGGATGTACTCTGGCGGCATCTTTTTTATACTGACTCCCTCAACAGTACTAGTAATGATATGTCTTCTTTTTAACCCGCGAGTCCGTCCAGACCAACTTCTTACCTATTTCTGCCGCCAAATGCTACGCAGCTGTAATCCGGTAGATTTCAAGATCGTGAGGCATTTAATCTTACTGCTCAGAAGTAATAACGCATCTACAGTCTTCTTTGTTTCAAGTTGGCTGCAGTTACCCATGCACTACATTACCTCCGTACCTTGCAAATAACCTTGTTTGTTCGTTTTTTATTCCAGTTACAGATTATCTATAGAACTTTTATTACCGAATACTGTAATAAAAACATAATTGATTTTTTGTTTAAGAATTCTAATTATTTTAAACTCAAATTTTAGTATCTAAGACTAATCTGTTCACTGAGGAAATGCTTTCAAGTTAATCCGCTAATACATTGAACGCAGATCCTGTTACGATCAAATACATGATCGGAACGGGAAAGCGATACCGCAGTCTCATAATCCTATTTACGTCAACATGAAGTAGATTTATTAATTGGATAACGATTGTGTTGTGGAAATTGACTACCGATTTTCTCATCTAGTATTCATTGCGGAAGTGAAAATTGTGATTTTGGTTTGTGTAGAGGAGAATTGTCATGTAGTTGTAGCGAGAGAATCTACCTCTGATACGATACAGCCATGCTGCAGCTATATTATATGGTTGTAGGAAAAATGGGTCGGCTCGACCAGGCTCTCACAGAATACCAGGTAAAATAGCAGCTCAATGCTGCTGTGTTTAGCATGGTCAGTGTAGGGACCCGAAGACCCTTTTCACTGCAAACAGAAATGCCTCGTTTGTTCATAGTCCTCAGGCTAGCAACGCTTCTGCCTTTTGATTCTTAATCAAGGATATATGTAGACGTCCATAGGTCACAGCGTCCACTTACCAAAAGGTGGGGTGTGTATTGGTTTATAAAACATTCAGTTTGAATGATGACTAACCGCAACATCAATTTAAATGCAAATGCACGCAGCACGCCGCTTATCTCTTATATTCCATAGGAAATTAATTTAGTAAGTGAGTTGGAAACTGATCTCTGTTGGAAGCCGACATGCAGATTTTAACGTAATTAAAATGTGATTATTAATAAAAAAATATGTTGCAATTTTAGATTAACTGCAAGCTTTAAATATATTGCATAAGTTTTTTTGATGTTAAATGGGGGCTACGGAAATAAAATTTGGTTATGTAGTCTGAAGTAATTTTCTTACTACGTCCTTAATAACTCGGTTTTGTGTATGTCGGTTCGTCTCGAAATTAGTACTAGAATAAATTTTTTTAAGAACATGAATATCTTTATTATATTAAAGTGATTATAGTACATGGGTTTGACATTACATTGTTCGTACTATCTATAAAATATGTCCTTAAGGCCAGTGGTTGAAATGCCTAAATCTTGGATATTTAAGTACAAAAATCTCAATAACTGTTCATATTATCCACAAAGACAAAATACAGGATACTAGAAGAGGATTTGCTAAATGTTTTTAATTGAACAAAATTTTATTTTGTCAAACCCTTATTAGAAAAAAAAATCCCCAAAAAGTACCTATCTTTGTCATATTTTGCAAAATTTCTCCAAAACGGTAGAAGCTTTTTAAATAATTCTTACACTAAAAAAAAGGTCTTAAAAATATTAATATTTTTAATTGAGAGTTTTATTATTATTCCCCTATTTATAAGAGAATATATGATTTTTCCCTGAAATTGAATATATTTACGCGAGCGCGCATGCTCCGTCGCCCTGTCGCAGTCCGTTTTCAGACATCCTTGAGGGTGGACCGCGCGTCGATTTTAGAGCGACTTCGTTCAAATTTATATTAGTTTTTTAAAAGTTTATACTCAAGTATAAATATTTTTATGACTAGAAATACTTAATTTAGTTAATATCTGTACACTGGTAACTGTAAATATTATTTTCTAAATAAATTAATTTTTAAAGTGCCCAAAGAAGAAGAAATTTTCGCGGCGACGTTGATTAGTGAAATTGAAAAAAAGCATTTTTATATAATTTAGATGTGGAACGACGAACATGCTCTCGTTACTTAGATTTCGATAGTTTTGAATACCTATGTAATTTTATTGTTGCATATTTTTATTAATTAGTTGATACTGAATTTTATAATTATGTATTACAATAAAACGCTGCTGTTTTTATGAGTATGACTTTATAAAATATTATTGGGGAGGGAAATATAGATACAGATACTTAAATTTAGGTACACTGTTATCAAATTAAATCAAACAATTGAAATAAATAAAAAAATTGTGCTTCCCTAAGTATAAATAACAATTTAAAAACATTCTTGGGTTTATGGTTTTTTTAATGTTAGACAAACTATCATATAAAAAATGTAAAATTTTAAATTGGACGGGGGTTTCTCTACACGATAAAGTTAGAAATGAAGCGATTCGCAGTAGAACCAGAGTAACTGACATAGCCTAACGGAATATTAAAGTGAAATGGCAATAGGCTGGCTATATAACTTGGAAAACCGATAAAAAATAGGAAGAAAGGTTCTCGAGTGGCAACCTCGTACAGGTAAGCGAAGTAGTACTCAACCTTTATTCCTCTTCACTTATTCTCATACGCTTTTCTTCACACACACACACACACACACACACACACACACACACACACACACACACACACACACACACACAAATAGGTCGCAAATAATACTTACCTAGTACTATTAGGCAAGAGTGAATAGGTTTTTGTTAAGTTGGTGCAATTCACAATCTTAGGCTACATAACCACTTACCGATGGGATTGTAGTTGCTCTACTACTTTCTGGGTAAAAATAGTAAAAAAAAATTACCCTGTGAAAGTTTGCATTTAGATATAATTTTTCTAACCAACCATAAAAATATGATGAGAATATGTATATAAGTATAAAGGTTGCCTTACACGGGACAATAATAATATAATATTATATCTTCCATTATCTACGCATGAAAACTTTTAAAATCTCTGAATCCCGAGGTATGTCCATATTAAGAGGCTGAATAGAGCCGCATTGATATGCATGGGGATCGTTTTATAATTCCACAAAAATTCACTCAATAGAATATAATTGCAAGGTTGCTTCTGAAAATACTTACATTTTCAACGTCAATTTTTTTACGTTGTAGAGCCATGCTGGAGCTATTTTAGTAGTAGGTATATATAGTTGTAGCACGAATGGGTCGGCTAGACCGGGGAAGGGCCACGCTCTCACAGAATACCATGTAAAATGTAGCAGTTTAACCCTGCTGTGTTTCGTATGGTGAGTGTAGAGAGCCGGAGAACCTTTTAACTGGAAACGAGGCATTACATCTTAGTTCTCACGGGTGACTACGCATCTACATTTTGATACGTAATCGAGAATAGATGTAGATATCTATGGGCCGTAGCAACCACTTACCATCAGGTGGACTGTGTGCTCGTTTGTCACCCTTATTCTATTTAAAAAAAAACTTTCTGAGATTTCAGTAAAATAATGTTAAGTATTGTAAGCACTCCTACAATTATGTGTCTCATGTTAATAAAGCTATTGGGCTATTTTGATTCTTAATAAAGTGATTTTACTTTTAGGTTTAATAATTTAATTACCCTGCTATATCAAGAACCGTTTTTTCTGTCACTCCTATTGAATTTGACAGTGCTTGCTGAAATTTAGCATCTTTAGATGGATCAGAATCGCGCGCTGATCCGGCTGTTAGATATTGCAAAAATATTCGAAAATATTTATTTTTACTTTCATGCCTAAGACTACCTTGTTTTATTTTATTACGGTCAAATAATATTTATTAGGTTATAAAGCAAGTATTAACAAATGTTTTCATTATTTTGTTATTCTATTGTTTACAGTTATTATCACGTCTTAACTTTACTCCAAGAATTACATTAAAAATTCTTGATGCGATGTGATGTAACGCGCATACTTTATTTTCATCAATAATTATAATATATATATTTGGTTTTTTTTTACCAGTAGAGTTTCAACACAATCTTAAAAAAGTTCAATGAATTAAAAAATGCCAATAATTATATAACTTCAAGTCAGTGTTTTACATTTAAAGATCAGTTATAAAAAGCCAAAGTTCTTATTTTAATTTTGATTAATTTAATTCGAGTCTAAAATAAATGTGCATTTTCAAACTTTCATCAAACTTTTATCAGCGATTATAATTTTCATCAAAAATAACATAGACTTATAAAAGTCATATACACGGTCAATCATACTGAAGATTGTCAATTGTACTACAAAATATTTAAAAGATTATTTCCAGTATAATGACTCAAATATCATCATTAATGTTTGACTGGCACACTTAAAAGTTTTATCACATGGCTAAATGATTGACTAGAATTTAGAATTTTATGCAAATGATAATTAACGTTTCTATGTAAATAAGTGTAACATAGCGGGTATTATATTCAATGGTAGCGGTCATCCATATTTGCAAAGCCAGCATCATTTTCTGTACGGAAACCGGCAAAGTGTGCTCAAGGCACTATAAACAAAGCAGCTGATAAAAATGTTACACTCATAACTGTTAACAAAAACTGTTTCTACAAATGGTCTTATAGATAATAATAACTATTCCGCCGTGTTAGGTGCAGGGGCTAATATTACAAGGAGAAGAGGTAGAATTTTGGTTTAGAGATGCGCAATCAATATTGTTTTGTCTGCAATTGAGCATAAAATAAAAAATATCTTAAGCCAAAGAGCATAACTGGCATTATACTCAGGCCCATCAATTGGTATGGAAACAAATAATTTTACCAGGTTCCAAAAAATCAATCAAAATTCAAAAAAAAATAAATATTAAAATCAAAAAATTTATATAAGTATGTCTATACATATGTCTTTATACTTATGTCTTTCCATAGATACAATGTTTGGCCGCTTAGTAACTGACGGTGACTCAGTATAATATCCTACAATCACGCCGAAACTAAGAGGATAAAATCACTGTAAAAAATGTAATAATTTATTACAGAAAGTTTGTGATAATATTTAAAAAAATACAAACTTATCCATATTAATCTAACTTAGTCTTACTTATCCTTATGCGTTACAAAAATATAAAATAGTGAGAAGGCGTCAGTTTTTCAGAAGATTTAACAAAAATAAACAAAAAAATAAATTTCAAAAAAGTTCAGTATTTGATTGATTATATACTGCTGACACTTAATTACGCTTTTCGATACCACGCCAGTTGTAAACAATACTTGTGTGAAAAATGGTGTACAGAAGATAATTAAGAACAGACAAAATATTCTTTTCAAATTTCCGCTGAGTTGTAAGTAGAATACCAAATAAGTCATGTGTCAATTTTAATTAAATATATTTTATATGAAGTGATCTTGACTACGTTTCATCAATTAACCATTGGTAAAAATTAAAAAAGGAATTTTACTATTGTATTTACAGGAAACATTATTAGTTGAACCTTGCAGCTTGTACATTATTTTTATTATAAATACCTATAAATGTATATATTATTAATAAATAATTCCCATAATATTGCATACCTTAAGCGAAAGTGCAAGGTACACATACCATATGTTGGAATCTTAATTTTTAGGCGATAGTAAAACATACTATCACCTAAAAATTAAGATTCCAACGTTTTATCGAATAAAATCGCATCTAGCAATCATATTATACATATAAATGATATAAAAATCACATTGTTAGAAAGATAAATGATTGTTGAACTTATTAATAATTTTTTTAAATCGATTAATTGCTATTTTTAAATAAAAAAAGGGTTTCAGTGGCTTATGGTGTGGATTTATCATGTCCCTGTTGCTTGTAAATACGATAACATTTGAAAATATCAATTGTTTAATTAAATCTATTTTTTAATCTCTTCATGTAAATGGCAGTGTAATTTTGTTTTGTTTAGCTATAATTAATTTTTTTCGGCTCGAAAATGGTGAAATTTTCGTTGATTTGGTAGCCTCGTATGTAAATTATTTCTGTAAATGGGGAGCTACAGCCACAGAGTAGTTTACTAGTAGTATAGATCGGCTTCAGTCGCCGTCGTGAGTGGACATTGTTTCGGTTGTTTGCAGCGGCTCAGAAAGAGCACTGTACAAATACACAATATTCGAATAACCATATTTCTTAAATACCTGATTATAATAATAATAAGAGATTTTTTTATTACAATATTTAAAACACAGAATAAATAATAGTGCAAAACGAAAATGTCATAAAGTCACCTGTTAAACTAGCAAGTACTTTCAACCATTACTATATTAAACAAAACAGTAACACATTAATATCAAACAACTATAAACCACAACACAGTTCTAACTCGAAAAGTATGTTCCTTTATCCAGTAGACAAATGTGAAATAATAAACATGGGTAAAAAATTAAAAAACAAACCCAGCTACGGATATGATAATATACCCATCAAAGTAATCAAAGAAAGCATACCTTTTATTGCTGACCCGCTTGTACATATCATAAACATAATGTTGGCAACAGGAGAATTTCCCAATAATTTAAAAAAAGCTCTCATAAAACCATTATATAAAAAAGGATCAAAGCACGACATAAATAACTATGCACTATGCACTATGCACTGTTACCAAGTTTTTCGAAAATATTTGAAAAAGTAATATATATTAGAATCACAAAATTTTTGGAAATCAATAATATTTTGAATGTAAACCAATACGGATTTCAAAAGAATAAAACTACATCTCTGGCAATATATAAATTATTTAATAACATTTGGCATAAAATCAATGAAAAAACCAATGTGCTGCTCTTTTTATTGATATGTCAAAAGCATTTGACTGTGTAAAATATGATGTTCTGTTAAATAAATTAGAAGGCATAGGAATAAGAGGACTAGCACTTAAATTAATAGAAAATTATTTAAATAACAGAATGCAAGCAACAGTTATAGAGATATATAATGAAACTACAAAAATGGTGGAGGTAGTTAAATCCGAATTTGAAAATGTATTACTGGGTGTACCCCAAGGCAGCATATTGGGGCCCTCTTTATTCCTTTTATATATTAACGAGCTCCCAAACATAATTACCCACCTATGCGTAATGTATGTCGATGATGCAACTATATTTATTTCTAATGATGACTCAAATGATATTGATTATGAAAAGGAAATAAACAAAACATTGATAATAATTACTGATGGGTTGCAGTCAATAAACTTGAAAGTAAACCTGTCAAAAACCAAACTTATACAATTTAGAAATTACAAAAGTATACCTGCCAAACTAAATATAACCGTGACTGATATAGCGGTCGAAGAAGTAAAGAGCATAAATTTTCTAGGAATCGAAATAGATCAACATTTAAACTGGAAGGCACATATTGAAAAAATAAATAAAAAGATATCCAGTGCATGTCCATCCTCGCAGAGACTACAAATGTAAGTGTCACTAGAAATGCCTATTTTGGAAGCGTTTATCCACTCCTAACTTACGGTATCATATACTGGGGAAACTCAACAAATGTACAATCCACATTCGTTCTCCAGAAAAAATGTATTAGAACAATATATAACATGCATAGTATCGAATCATTAAGAGATATTTTCAGAACGAAGGGTTTCTTAACATTCACTGGAATCTTTATCCTCGAACTATGCCTATTTGTAAAAAACAACATGCAATATTTTAATTTGAAATCTGATTTAAAGAAAACCCATCGCGAAAAATATAAATATGATATAAACTTACCTATTATTAGAAATATGATTTATTATAAAAGTACCTATATTACTGCTATCCGTGTATACAACCAGTTACCACTAGCTATTAAGCAATTAAATGGAAATATGTTTAAAACAAAATTAAGGAAATTGTTAATTGAAAATGTTTTTTACAATCTCAATGAGTATTTTAGTAAAAGTAATCTTAGTAAGTAGTTAATTTTAAATTTATTTTTCATTGTTGCATATCCGACATGGGTAGACTGTTGAGCTTAAAACTATATGTTTTTTTCTATTAAGATCATATTGTACACAGTTATGCAATAAATATATCTTTATCTTTATCTTTATCTTTATACGTACTTAAAGTAAGCAGTATAATTTTTTTTGTAATGGGTGACATTTTCATGGTTTTAGAGGGTGTTGAAACCGATAGGGTTGTCGAAATGAAAATCCAAGATGGCAGCCGCAATAGGTATTAATTTTTTCATCATGTGTGTCATTTTCATAGTTTTCGAGGGTGTTGAAGCTGATAGTGCTGTCGAAATGTAAATCGAAGATGGCGGCTGAATTAGGTACCAATTTTTTCATCATGAGTGTCATTTTCATGGTTTTCGAGGGTGTTGAAGCCGATAGTGCGGTCGAAATATAAATCCAAGATGGCGTCTGCAATAGGTATCAATTTCTTCATCATGGGTGTCATTTTCATGGTTTTCGAGAGAGTTGAAGCCGATAGGGTTGTCGAAATGTAAATAGAAGGTGGCGGCTGCAATGGGTATCAAATTTTTTAATCATGGGTTTCATTTTCATGGGTTTCGAGGGTGTTGAAGCCGATAGTGCTGTCGAAATGTAAATCCAAGATGGCGGCCTGCAATAGATATAAATTATTTCATCAATAGTATCATTTTCATGGTTTTCGGGGGTGTTGAATCCGATAGTGCTGTCGAAATGTAAATCCAAGATGGCGGCTGAATTAGGTGTCAGATTTTTTCATCAGGTGGGGTCATTTTCATGGTTTTCGAGGGTGTTTTAGCCGATAGTGCTATCGAAAAGTAAATCCAAGGTGGCGGCTGCAATAGATAAACTTTTCATCATTGGTGTCATTTTCATGTTTTCGGGGGTGTTGATGCCGATAGTGCTGTCGAATGTTAATCCAAGGTGTCGGCTGCAATAGATATCAATGTCGTCAGCC
>JAVANC010000013.1:584486-735852 GCA_033319125.1 Parnassius glacialis | reverse complement strand
GATGTTTTCGACAAACTACGTACGGACTGTATCGAAGATCACACGATGATGCCCCGCCTCCATGAGGAGACGCAACACCGAGCCCAAATCTGCCTTGAAATGAATGGAGCACAATTTGAGCCGCATCTCATAAGACCACGGAGGATTTAGAGCGGTAAGCTGTTTCATAACTAATTCTTTTAAATAACTTAGTACTGAACTAATCTGAATACATACATAACTGAATACATGAGAATAATAAACATACCTACACGATGAATAAAAACGCATGACTTTAACCTTGGTTACATTTCATTTATGTATTTTGTTATTAGCGGGAAATCGAACCAGTTATTTGGGTTATTTAACCTGTAAATTCGGATTAAAATGGCCACGTGGAGACAAGTACAGTGGCAAAATAGTATGTTAAGTAGATAAGTTAGGAATTTAGACAAGTGTTGTAAATTATTAGGTATTGTGGTATAGCCCGCTAGTTGCGGACCGCGCGAATTTGCGTTCGCGCGTACATTGACCTTTAATCAGCTGATATGAATTCAGTTATTCCACTGCTGGTTTTAGGTTTCTGTATTTTCATGATTTTTTTTATGAAATTAATCGTTTAATTTAGCTGTACTAACATGATGGCGCGTGAATAAATATAATAAAACGTTGTAAAATATGATTTTTTTTTCATCAGGGTCAAATTTATTTGTGACCCATGATCAAAGGTATACTTGGTGCTGTCGCCTGTCTTAGTTTTCGGGAACGTTCCAAAAATACCCTGTATAATATATACTCCTCACTTAAATTTGATATATTTATATATCTTATAGATATAGATTCTAAAGAAACACAAAAATAAGAATAAGTATAAATATAAATAGTATAGAATAAATATATACTATCTTCGAAATTACGACACGTGTTTCGGCTCCAAACGTGGCATCATAACAAAAATCTGTCGTGACTGACCGCTTAGTGAAGCCTCACTTTTCAATTTTTAACACTTTAATGTCAATATTTGACTAGTAAATTAAAATAATTAGCAGTATGAATTTCTATTTAATTAAAAGTCCTAATATTTCTGTTTCTATATTCAAATAGATGTATTAAAGCTCAGCAGGGAAATAACGTGGCTCTCGGGCGGATATTAATGTGCGGCATTAGAGACCGTGCGTAGTGGCCAGCAATAATGACATCCTGAGTAACCATCGGACTCAGTTAAGTTTTTCTCTTTACCTGTCCCAGTTTTACATTAATTGAACTTTACTTGATTGCACAAACTAAAGTTTTTTATTAAATATGTAACAATAACCCCGTGGTTACCGTTACTGCGTTATCAATAATCAAATATTACTTTTACTCTCCCCGGCCAATGTAGTGGTCTTAAAACCGCTTACAATTTGCAAATTATTTATTTATTTTTTATATCTTATGGTCGAGGACTCTTAAGTTGTTTATTTTGTTTGAATAGTGATTCTGAAACTTAATTAACAGGAACGACAAGATTTTTTGTTACATGTTGTAAATGTTACAGTTTGAACTATTTCTAGTTTGCATTTAGTGTGCATTCAAATCGTTTAACAGTGAGAGAGAAGAGACAAAACTAGTTACAGAAAACTGCAGTCAAAAGCACTTTGTTACTGTTCAAATCCTAGTTGTAGGATCATTTAGTTTTTTATGAGCTTAACTAGTTATTTTTTAGTGCAACAGGATTGACAATAACCTATTTGTAAAGTATCAAACATTTTTTTTAATACATAGATAGAAAGAAAATTCTTTCTTGCACTTAAAACAATTAGGTACAATGACGGACTTAATGTTGAAAATGCATTCTCTGCCAGCTAATCTTCAGGTCAAAAGTGATTCCAACTAATAATCTGGGTCTAAACTACTTTCAACCAATATCTTACGTAACGTATACAAATGACAGTAATATATCACAAACGTAACTAAACCCCATAGATGACGACTTTTTAACGGAAAATCTAGTGTTTTTTAATAGATATAACGTTTAAAAATGATGAGAATACATAACACACTACATATAACAAATGGATTAGATGGGCCTTAGATGCCTAAATCTATCCTCATTTAGTAAAAAAAAATGTAAATATTCTCTCCTATGGTGTTAATTTATAAATTATAAAGTCAATGGTTTTGTTGCAACCCGTGAAATTCACTGACTGATGATTGATACATCGGGTTTTTATGTATTCAAGATTAATGTTAAGAGGTTTAAGACGAAATGTAATGTGTTTAAAAAAATCTAAAGTGCAAAACAAACTAATAGTCTGCATGAAGTGTCAATGTACAACTCTCTGAGGTCTGAGATGAAATACTGACTTCCTATACCCTTCAGGTGTAGGTGAGGATTTGGTACCTATACCTAGTAAAATAATGTGATTTAAGTCGAGTAGAGTAGAGTAAAGTATAGTACTAAGTATCTGTGGCCTTCTTTAGTCGAAGTTGGTGTATTAGTTTCTGTAGTTAGGAGACAAGTTCCTAAGACGGTACATCGAATCTACAAAACGTTACTTAAGGAGTTCAAACTAAGTAACAAGAAAACAAACGTCTAACCAATGTGAACAGTGAAATTATAAAGACTCATTGCTAAAATTGAAGATGACATCGTTTGATAAATAAACATTTTACTGTTCCATGAGTCATATTCCACATGTCCATGTCCATGTCTATGTAATTGAAATGTTCAACATCCCAAGAACATTTCAATTGTTTAACTCTTGGTTCTTTTTTCGGGGACAGGGAAGTTGTTGACAGAATCAGGCGTCACTTTGCGGGAATCCATTATACTAAAGATGCTAATAATTAATTAGCTCAACTCCGCATAATCTACTTTACCTGAGGATTCCTCGTTTGAAGGCGAAACACGTGTCGAATTATCGACAGCAGTGTGTAGTTCCTAGTGTAGTGGTGTTGAGAAAGTGGTGCTGGGATTAGTGGTGACGGGGATAGTGCATGCAATTAAGGGAGGGCGGGATGTGCTCTTCAAACTAAGTATTAATTAACATTTTTAATAACGTGTTTAATTTGTAACATTGAAAAGTAGTAAAAACCCGCGCTCTAAAATTATATTAGCATTTCATGATCATATATTATGTTCTTTAAGTCTAATCTCAATAACTTTTTCCCTTAATCTCAGTCTCGTTACTAAACTACGCACGAACTAACATAATTAAAAGAGAATTACGCTTTGCAAACAAAACTAAGTAGGCTTAATTTAGCCGATATAACAAAACAGGAGGTTCTCAATTTTTTTTAGTGTCCGTTACTTTATAACTGTGTCGATAATAAACCATTTCTTTACCTCTTTTTTTATTAAATAGTTTATACTTCGGGAATTATCCTAAATTGGAAAAAGAAATCCTAAATCCTAAAGCTCTAAGGGCGTTAAATCCATCCATCCATTACAGCCTTTAAAAGTCCCCTGTTGAATATAGACCTCCCCCAAAGTTTGCCTCGTAGGTGGGATTTTGTCATGGTTTCCACGCTTGGCGGGTAATAGCAAAAAGGTTTTTTTATGCTTTTTGCTTTTATCAGAAAGATGCTGCCCATCTTCTGCCTCAGTTTCCCCTCTGTCACCTCTTACGACACCCATCGGAAGATATGGGCTAGTGGGTATTCTTATATACATTTTGTAAACACTAGGAACAAACACAAGCTACTGATACCAGATTCTCGACTCCACAGAGTCAGTAATTCATTCTTGGGGCAATGTATACGCTATTACAACAAGATCCCGGAAAGTGTACAGGCTCTCTCTATTACCAAGTTTAAATGTTTTGTTAAGCTGAATATGTATAAAAAGGGTTATTATAGTATAAATGAATACATGGTTGATAATAACCCATGGGAATGAGGTGGTCGCTTCCAAGCAGTTTCTAAAATAAATTTTGTAAATAGTTTGTAATCATTTATATTGTAAAATTTATTTTAAAATAAAAGTCCCGCTGGGTTTGTTGCTGATTCTTCCTAGGACAGAGGGTTTTTTCGAACCAGTGGTAAAGTAAAAAATGACTTTCAATAAGAATTACACATGTAATGTATATTGAATAAAAATTATTCTATTCTATTCTTTTCCATTCTGTTCTTACCCACCACTACACGGGAGGATTGTGTATTTAGTTTTTATTAGTGATCGATAACTCTACGTCATTTTTATTTTATTAGAGGCAGTTTTATTTTATGGCTAATATGTAAAGTAAAGCCTAAGCTCTGGGGCATACTTTTTATAAACACTGTAGAGTATTTTTTTACATATTCTATAAATGTATCATAGTGATTATATGATCATTCATTATAAAGCCTATAGATTCCTACTGTTATTTTAATACACCGATGCATTTTTGTCACCAGGAAAAAACAAAAGAAAAAAAATGAAGGCCTATTCTAAGATAACATCTCTTCCTAGGTGCTCTTTACCATGAATGCAATAGGTGAAATGGTGTATTCAATGTGCAAGCGTAGCCTAACCAGCCTCTCGGTATTCTCTAAGATACATTGCAAACGGTTGTCTTCATCTTTCGCAATACGTATATAACATAGCAAAGAAAAGGAATAATTTTCCAGCATCTGTCTTTCCGTCCGAATACAATTGGGCGTTTTCAGGGCAAGAGTGAATTAGGCTTTTTTACGCTAAAACAGTGCGATTTACTACCTAGGGCTTCATCGCCACCGACTATCAGGTAAGATTATGGTAAAGTGCTGGCTTATGAAAAGTAAAAAATATACTAATAAATCATCATAAGTAGTATTTTGTTTTAAATTGTTGTAATTGCCTCAGCCAGTATCGAAATCCTCGGAGTCGACATATCGAGTGACGCGCAGTTTCGTGGTCACTTGGAAGACAAGGCCAAATTTGCCTCTAAAAAGCTTGACGTGCTCAGCAGAGCGGGACAGTATTTCATGCCGGCACACCGCCTGCAACTTAACAAGGCGTAGGTTTTATTTATTTATTTAAAAAGGTACACCAACAGTACATGTATACATAATATAAAAGTTACATTTTTAAAGCACAATTACTTATACATATACCTATTATAGGCGTACACAACATTGACAGGAGATGTTAAATATCAACACAATATTAATCTATAAAATTGAAAACAATAATATAATAAAATTCACCAAAGCAAAAATAAAAACATAACTGAGAACAAATGCCTGTTCACGAAAGGCCGGCAAGTTTTCGTTTAAATTTAAACAAAGAGTCATGGAAAATGTCTAATGTTTCAATATTCATATCGTTGTACTGTGAGCAACATCTGGCAAGAGGATAATGGCGTCTAAGGTTAGTCCTTACAGAAGGCAAGGCAAAAGTTTCAGGTTCGGTCTCACATGGAATACTGTTCCCATCTCTGGGCAGGGGCTCCCAAGTGCCAGCTCCTTCCACTTGACCGCATCCAGCGCAGAGCGGCTCGAATCGTCGACGACCGAGTCCTTTCAATCGGCTCGATTCATTGGCACTGCGAAGAGATGTTGCATTCCTTTGCATTTTCTTTCGCATCTACCACGGGGAGTGCTCTGAGGAATTGTTCGGATTAATCCCAGCCAACAAATTTCACGAAATCACATCGCTGCAGAACTCCAGATACCATCCACACCATCTGGATGATTGGCGGTCCACCACTGTGCGATTTAGAAGATGTTTTCTTCCTCGCACGACTTCCTTGTGGAATCCATCACTATCAGCGATTTTTCCGGACCGATACGACTTAGGGACCTTCAAGAAAAGAGTCTACTCCTTTTTAAAAGGCCGGCAACGCATCTGCAATTCCCCTGGTTCCCCTGGTGTTGCAGTTGTTCATGGGCGGCGGTAGTCATTTACCATCAGGTGAGCCGCATGCTCGTTTGCCCCCTATCCTATAAAAAATATACACATGGGCTGGAGTAGCCTAATATATGGTGGGTTGTTAGCTCGTATCTTATTTCATTAAACGATAAAATCATCCAGTTTACCTGTAAACAATTTCTTGTAAAACTTGGACTTATAGAAGCTAACCCAATTCGAGTCATAAATCAAATGGGTGAATGAACATGTTATAAATACTTCACGAGATATTCAGGCATATTACGTGTATTCAGCGGACCCTCTGATATAATACTCGGGATTTGAGAAATGAAAGGATATTTGACTCATGTTCAAAAATTTCAATGTGAAGAAATTGTTTTTGTATCATGATTTATATTTAAATTAAATGATTGTAATCCATTAAGGTAGTAGTTTTATCTCTCATAGCCATTTACTAATAATTCTATAATACGAGTATAAACTATTAATGATGATGATGACTGGAACCGCAGTTTTACTCTAATAAACGTACAAAAGCATCTTTCTTGAAGAATGAGGATTTCTTAAATCTGCATGAATACTATATTTAATACATCTAATTAATGTTCTGGATTTTGTGCAGTATAATTTCAGCTTGTTCAGAAATATTGACATGTATGTATTATGGTAGCTGCGTAAGAAAATTCACTCCCCATATCATCCCGTGGCTGTCATAATAGTCAACAGACGGAAACTATAACAAAAGATGGGTAGCAGCATCTTCTTATTAACAACTAAAAATAAAAATCTGCGTTTGCCAACCCGCTCGACATGCGTGACGTGTCTAGTCCGTACAAAGATGGATGACCTCCGGTGTAATGCCACCATGGAGGACGGAATCAAAGAGCTTCTGAAGGACTTCAAGTACCGGTCTTCCACCCGCTTTCAGAAGCTCCGCTGTAACTCCATCCTCGCCTGGGGCCTTACCGTTTTTAAGGTGCTGGAGAGCCATTCTAATCTCGCTCAGACTGACGTCCGGGATATCTTCGGAATAGTGTCGGATGAGACTTGCTCTTGGATCGTTACTTACACTTGCGTGTGGCTCCAACGATGACGTGTACAGCTGCCCATAGAACCTCTCAATGAAAACTCAACTATGAAGTTGACTGTCTATCTATATACTCCTGGCAGTGCAACCCTGAGATATGTATAATCGTAACGAACCTTCCCGTAAACCACCACTACCCTAAATTATTCTGAGGGTCGCCCGCGTAAACCAAGCGTATGACGAATGAAACTGTATGAGGCTATATGATTGTATGAATACTTTGAATGAGGCCTGTAATTTTTTTCTAATCCAAGTGCATTTTATAAGGTGGTCGGCTATTATTCGTTAACTTGTTAATTCTACTTACCTGTTTTTCTTTTAACTTCATTATTTAAACTAATATTGTGTTAACTTTTCACATTTCCAAAAAGAGCGGTTTAATTGTTAAACGGGGGGGGGGGGGGGGGATGGACACATGACTCTAATGAAAAATATCACTTTAAAGCTAAAAATTTCGCCAATGGATCCCTGAATCGAAAAGACGTTGTTCCAATTCCCTTAATACTTCCCAAGTAATATTTTTTTAAGATACAGATAGGATGAAAGTTTAATACAAAAATCTAATAACAGAATATACCTTCCAAAATGTAAATTGATGTTCTTTCAAAAAATTCGTACATAATCATACTATATATATATAATCATCATATAAAGCATGGTCCTGAGCCACCTGCATCCATCGACTTCCTGCATATCTTATCAGGTCGTCAATCCATCTAGTGGGGGGCCGCCCTACACTTCGTCCGCCGGTACGAGGCCGCACATAATGCCGCACATAATGTCGTTTTTAACAGTGGTAGAGCCACGCGGCAGCTTTTGCTGTCGCACGGATGGGCCGGCTCGAACCGGGGTGATACCACGACCTCACAGAATACCCGCGTGAAGTAGATGTTTACCTCTGCGTTTCGCTTGGTGAGTGCAGGTGGCTGGAGGTCCTTTTTAGTAGAAATGAGGCATTCCATCTTAGCCCTCACGGGTGACAACGCATCTGCATTTTGATTCGCAAACGAGGATAGATGTAGATGTATATGGGCCACAGTAACCACTTACTATCAGGTGGACTGTGTGCTCGTTGGTCAGCCTTATCCTATAAAAAAACATAATGGTGATTAAAATCTTTAATTCCTTATTTGACAAGTTTTAACATTTCCCAGTAACAAAGTTAAAAAAAAAAGTCTAACTCTATTGTTTTTATATACTTAATGAGTTTTACAAATTACATTTTTAAATAAATGTATCTATATTGCTTGAATTTTTGGTGTGAGTAATTTCTTTTATTTATTTAAAAAACCAACAGCGATTTAATAATTTTAAGGACTTAAAGTATACAGATTAAATGTAAGGCCTATTAAAGTTTTTTATTCAGTTATATAAACAAAATATATTATGGACGGTATAATTTAACTATTCTTTGGATTTATTTTAATATGTTTGTACTAATCTAATTTTATGTATGTTCATAGATACATATGCAACTAACTATTTATACTAATTATACTTTTGTATATGTCTATGTAGATGTAATATTTGCATTATTTATTTCTCTGCAAAACGTTTATATGCAGTTAAATATCAACATTCTTTTATGTAATTTAATTTAATGAAATATCACACATGTTTCTTTATTTATTTTTCTATCCTGTTACACTTATGTCAAATTTACACCACTAATGCCATAAACGATAAACAATCAAGTAAGAAATAATTATACTAAATGATGCAAACTTTGAATTTATTTTCATTAGAGTTGATTTATATTGATTTAATATTTATTTATTTTTGCGTAGGGAGTCCCACTAGATGGAGTATCGACCTGGCAAGACATTTAGGAAGTCGACGGACGCATGCGGCTTAGAACGTGCCTTATGGCATTCCCTGAGGGAGGTCCACGTTCAGCTGTGGACTAGTGAAGGGCTGTAATGATAACTATCATGATTAAGTTATCATGTTTAGTATTTTAATAGCTTTAGCTTTAAAGGCTGGTTTACTAACAGCAAAGAGATTTATATCACTAAAGATCTCATTGTATGTTCTGACCAATCGGTTTATGGGTGCATTACGTGCATAATTGGTGCCAGCAAACGGCGCATGTAAGGGTGCGTACAGATCAAGTAACATGTTGTTTAACTTTTGTTTTATAACACGTCCACATCATGTAACATTGTTTTTCAACATTGCAGCATATAACAATACTGTGCACATTAGAATAACAATGCAATATAACATTGTTATATGACATTAAATACCGTTAAAATTGCAGGAGAATGATATAGGGTTTTTACGTGTGAAACTAATACATTTGCATTTATCAATATTATTAGTTATGATGTAAGCAGTATAATAAACTTATAAAACGCTTAAATCAGTTTGCATTGATGTTGCATGGATGTTGTAAAAAATTTTTTTGTCATCGGTGTACATTAAATGTTATAAAAACTTAAAACAAGTAGTAATATCGTGGATATAGGCAGTATACAATAAAGGCCCTAGATGTGATCCTTGAGGAATGCCTGTTGCTATTTCGATAAAGTCCAATCTATAGCCACCTATTACAACAGCCTGAGACCTGTTACTCAAATAGGATTTAATCCACCTGAGTAAACCCCCATGTATGGCTAACAATTTTACTTTATTCAGTAAGATGACGTGGGCCATACGATGGAAAGCTTTTGCAAAGTCTATGTAGACTACGTCTACCTGACCGCCTCCATCCATATTAAATAAAACATAGTTAGAAAATCACGCCAGATTAGTGATAGTAGAACGATACCTTACAAATTCGTGTTGAGCGGTTGGCAGTCCCTTACATATTACGGATATATAACATTATAAACGGTTTTCTCAAAAACTTTGCCAATAGTATTTAAAATTGAAATGCCCTTATAATTTTCAATTTTAGTTTAAGTTCCCTTTTTATGTACAGAAACAATGTCTGCTCTTTTCCAGATATCCGGAAATACACCTTCGCTATTAAAAAATTACGGCGATAGAGACACATAAAGTTACAGCACAGTAACGCCAAAATGAAGGGGAAATGCCGACGCATCCTGCTCCTTTATAAATATCAAGGAGTCTAAGTCTTTTCTGAATAGTGGATGTAGGGATTAACAGTTTAGATATATTATTATATGTAGAAGTGGCATTGCCTTCTTCTAATATTTTATCAGAATGGTCACCGAAAACGTTTTTGAAAAATATATTAAAAGTACCACATATATCTTTACCACACGTTACCTTTTTGCCGAGGTATGATAATTGTTTTGGATAATTCGATCCACCACGCAAAGACTTATAGTATGACCAGAATATCCTCGGTTTGAATTTAATGGCTTTCTCGGTACGTTGAGTATAGATAGCAAAGCAAGCACCCTGAACCCGATTTTGTCGTATAAGTAATAATGAAAACTCGTTGTAATCTAACAAATTGCCAAACCGTTTCCATTTTGTGCTATTGATTTTTCTTTAATAATTTTAATTAAAGCGAGGCTGTACCAGATAGGGTATTTATATTTATTATGATAAAATTGAAGTAGTACGTGTTGACATATAGCAGCATTTATTAGATTATAAAAGTTGTCACAAGCCTCTTGGACTGTGCGAGATCGTAATTGTGTTCGCCAATTGATGCTATTCAGAGTTTCATTTAGTTACTCATAGTTGGCTTTATTAAAATCATATTAAAGCTTAGATGCTTCAGTAAACGGTGTGATTGAGATGTCTAAAGTTTCCAGTACAAACGGAGGATGGGCGCGGTCAAGCTTTATAAGGGGCAAGTTGCAAATTGCGACTTCAAGTAGAAGATTTGAAAATGCCAAATCTAAATTAGTACCGGCATAATCTATAAAACTTTAATATTGCTTGAGACCGAGAAAGCTCACTTGATCTGTTAACCTTACACCAGCACTTTCAATTTCAGCATTGCCTTTATTTAAAAGTGTTGTGCCCTGAGTACTTCATGAGATGCATGGAAGATTAAAATCACCGATAACTAAATAAAATAACACTTCAATAGTTATAGAATGATTATATTATAAGTTGGTTATGTTTATTGTGTTTACATATTATGAAAATTTCTTGTTGTTGTTGTTGTTTTTATTATTCACTCGAGAGAGCGGGCAAAGGAAATAAGCTATACAGCCTTGTCTTTTTATTTTGAATATATAGAATTTTAAAGTGTAATAGCCGGAACCAAGTCTTATTTTTCTTCTTTTTCGATTTTGACATTTATAGACGATTGTGTGACATTGTTTATCGTAGTTATTACCCGCGACGGAACGGAGAAGGTGTATTAAACGCAAACACCTTCTCCGTTCCGGGTGAGAGGTTGTTTGTTTGTGCAAACGAATGTTCCCATTTATCTCCAAAATCGCTTAAACGATTCCAGTAAGATTTTTGGCAAAGGGTTTGTGACTCATCAACGATGGTTCTTAGGTAAATGTTATGGTGTTAGCTCGCTAGGGGGCGCTACAATGAACATTTAGGGTGCAAACGAATGTTGCCATTTATCTCCAAAACTGTTTGACAGATTCCAGTACGGTTTTTGGCAAAGGGTTTGTGACTCATCAGCGATGGTTCGTAGGTAAATTTTATGTTGTTAACTCGCTAGGGGTCACTGCAATGAACATTTAGGGTACAAACGAATGTTGCCATTTATCTCCAAAACGGTTTAACAGGTTTAGATACGGTTTCCTTTAAAGGCTTTGTGGCTCATTGGCGATGGTTCTAAGATAGGTTTTATGGTGTTATCTCACCAGGGGGCGCTGCAAAGAACATTATGTGTGTAAGCGATTGTTCCCATTTATCTCGAAAATGGTTTGACCGATTTCGATGCGGTTTTCTGTAAAGAGTTTGTGACTCATTGGCGATGGTTGTTAGATAGGTGTTATAGTGTTAGCTTGCCAGGGAGCGCTGCAAAGAACATTTTGTGTGGAAGCGATTGTTCTCATTTATCTTCCGGCTCACCTGTACTAATGGGTGTCCCTCAGGGCTCAATTCTCGGCCCATTCCTATTTCTAGTGTATATTAATGACTTACCTTCTATTGTAGAGGATAATCATGATATAGTATTATTTGCTGATGATACTTATTTGATTTTTAAACTTAAACGTCAATCATTTAAATGTGACGAAGTGAATAATGCTATATCAAAATTAGTGCATTGGTTTAACGTTAATAATTTACATTTAAACGGAAATAAAACTAAATGTATTAAACTTACAACAACGAATGTTAGAAATCTGAGTACCAATGTGTTTTTAAATGGGGAAGAACTGAGCCCTGTTCAATCCACTGTTTTTCTTGGCATCACTCTCGACGCAAAGCTTCAGTGGGGCCCCCATATATCCAAACTAGCAAGCAGACTAAGTTCTGCAGCCTATGCTGTAAAAAATATTAGAGGTCTCACTAGTGTCGAGACAGCTAGATTAGTTTATTTTAGTTATTTCCATAGCATAATGTCTTATGGGATTTTGCTATGGGGAAATGCGGCTGATTCAGAAACTATTTTTGTTTTACAGAAGAGGGCCATTAAAGCTATTTACAACCTAAAACTGAGAGAGTCTCTTAGAGATAAATTTAAAGAAATAAATATATTAACTTTGGCCTCTCAGTATATTTACGAAAATTTAATGTATGTTCACAAAAACAAAGGTAGTTTTAGTAAAAAAAGTGATGTGCATTCTGTAAACACTAGGAACAAACACAAGCTAGTGATACCAGTTTCTCGACTCCACAGAGTCAGTAATTCATTCTTGGGGCAATGTATACGCTATTACAACAGGGTCCCGGAAAGTGTACAGGCTCTCTCTATTAGCAAGTTTAAATGTTTTGTTAAGTTGAAACTGTATAAAAAGGGTTATTATAGTATAAATGAATACATGGTTGATAATAACCCCTGGGAATGAGGTGATCGCTTCCAAGCTGTTTCTAAAATAAATTTTGTACTTATATAGTTAGTACAACCATGATTGTAAAATTTGCTTTAAAAAAAAGTCCCGCTGGGTTTCTTGCTGGTTCTTCCCAGGACAGAGGTTTTTTTTCGAACCAGTGGTAAAGTAAAAAATGACTTTCAATAAGAATTACACATGTGATCTATATTGAATAAAAAATTATTCTATTCTATTCTATTCTATTTTCGAAAACGGGTTGACCGATTTCGATGCGGTTTTCTGTAAAGAGTTTGTGACTTATTGGCGATTGTTGGTAGATAGGTGTTATAGTGTTAGCTCACCAGGAGGCGCTGCAATGAAAAAAATTCACTCATTAAAATGAATTGTAGCGATTTTTTTCCTCGAGACGGCTCCACCGGTTTAGATGCGGTTATCGATATCTTATAACATACTAGCGATCTGCCCCAGCTTCGCACGGGTGATTTTTGGATTTCGTCAACAGTGACACCTACCGGGTCTATTGTGAATCTAAACGGTCAAATCAATTTAATCACACAAACAAAATTTCATCGAAACCGATCCAGCCGCTTAGGTGGAGTTCAGTTACATACACACGAACAGAAGAATTACATAATATATATAATTATACATTTATACTTTTCTCTTAAATCATTCGTCTATTGATAAAAACCAAATCAAAATTTGTTTCGTAGTTTATAAGATCTAGGCGTACAGACGGCGGGAAGCGACATTTAAAGTTTAATTTATTTTTAACGCCCCTGCACTGCTCTTTGTGGGTGGAAGTTCATAAACCCCGTTCTTGGTAAATTTTAACCTACCGAAAGGAATATTCTGGCCTAGTTTCATATACCTATAAGAGCTATAGTTTAAAAATTAGCTTATTTTACCGCAACCTCTTCTTTCTTCATAGCTGACCTCTATTCGGTGAAAGGAATACCCTAAGTCCTGCCTTTCAAATATCTAGGCCTTACGGTTCCAGGGATATCGTGATGAGTCAATACATAAGCGGAAATCACTCATATACATATATAGATTTAAGGTTCTTAGTAATCTCTATATTAATGCCATAAAAATAGGTCCAGATTAAAGACAACTTTGTGGCCTCTCTTCAGCTTCTGCGATTTGCTACCCGCGCAACGTGCTTCTCAATCGCTCTAACTCTTCTAACGCTATGCTATTGTGTGGGTTGTGGAAGAGTTTTCGTTGATTTAGATCAGATATTACTACGCGAGTAACTTAGTTCTCTAAAAAGTCTAAAATAAAAAGCAAACTTAAAAATTTTTAATAAACCCACGACGTATGTAAAAGTTGTAATCGAAAAAAGATTAAATAAACATATTGAAAAACCCCCGACGAAAAGGAAGTAAATCACGAAAGATAAAAATAAAAAGAGTTTTTAAAAGGGTTGATTTACCGCGGATTCTGTCATTATAAACAACTAATTATGTCTTTCCTTAGTCCTTCCTACCTTTGTGTACCTATTAGTTTGTCGTTGTAGTTGACTACATCTATTCACCTACTCATTAGGTAATATACTTATAAATCCAAAAAAAACCGTCAGGTGCCATCTTTGTTCCCTATTTCAATTTAGAAGAAAACCTAAGAAATGCAGCCATTTATATCAATTAAAGCTTTACAAAACTAATGCTGACATTAAATTTAAGCGCAGTCGCTAATGTGCGAATATCGTATAGCAATAACACTTACAGTGTGGCTTTGTTTTGTTTCGCTTATCTCATTGCTACAGAATTTCAAAACGAATATGTAATAAAGTTTGAACATATTAAAATCATCTATGCAACAAATAATTTAACAAAGAATTTGGTGATGTTTCACCCCCATGGCTCGGAGAGCACATAAAACTGTTAGTCCTGCGGCTAATTGTCTCCGGTCGTGTCGGACTATGAGAATAAGGCAATAGAGAGAGTACACCACAAACAATTGGGCACTCTAATCCTGTCCTGCGTAGATTCTAGTTTCCGTTGCCACTTTCCACTATGACATAAATGCGGTTCGGTGAACATTATTATTATTAATCCTTAAAACCAGGCTTTTTAGCTAACTTCCAAAAAGGAGGAGGTTCACAATTCGAATGTATGTTTCCTTGTGTGTATGTTACGCGATATCCTCACCAATTGAGACTCGATTTTGAAGATTCCTTTTTTGTTATTAAATAGGTTATACCTCACGGGTAGTTAAATAAATTTTTGGAGAAAAATAACTTCTTTTTAAGTACTTTGAAGTTGGCTTTTACTTTTTGTCAAAATATATAATTATAAGTAAAAGGCCAATTACGTGGGCTAAGCCCACTCAGGACATGTTATCTTTAAAATCACTGGTCAAAGACCTTTAGATTGATATAAAATAATAAGCAAAAAGTCTAAAGTCCAAAAGTCGTGTTTTAAATAATATTTTACCTATGCCTCAAAGCGCAAGTTCGGCCCCACATGGAATACCTTTCTCATCTCTGGGTCGGGGCACCCCAGTGCCAGCTCCTTCCACTTGACCGCATCCAGCGCAGAGCGGTTCGAATCGTCGACGACCGAGTTCTTTCTGATCTGAAACTGCGTAGAGATGTTGCATCTCTTTGCGTATTTTATCGCATCTATCACGGGAGTGCTCTGAGGAATTGTTCGGACTAATTCCAGCCGCTCAATTTCACCATCGCACATCGCGACAAAACTCGCGTTACCATCCATACCATCTGGATGATTGGCGGTCCACTACTGTGCGATTTAGAAGAAGTTTTCTCCCTCGCACAACTTCCTTGTGGAATCAATTACCACCAGCGAATTTTCCGGACCGATACGACTTAGGAACCTTCAAGAAAAGAGCTCACACTTTTGTAAAAGGCCGGCAACGCATCTGCAATTCCCCTGGTGTTGCGGTTGTTCATGGGCGGCGGTAGTCACTTACCATCAGGTGAGCCGCATGCTCGTTTTCCCCCTATTCTACAAAAATAAAAACCTATGCCTACTGTATATTCCAAAAAAGCTTATTTGCCTTTTAATTAACATTTCGCTGTAACGAACAAAATTTACTTCTTTCTGTTCTGGCTCCTGATTACTAAAAATAACATCTATTGAAACTTTGAATGGCATTCTCTCAAGGGGCGAGGACTTTGCGAACCTTTTTCAGGTGCACTCTTATTCCGTAATTACATTTGAAAGTTATTAATTTGTCGCAGATCCTTCACTGGTCGTTACAAATGAATTGTTACAGAGACAAATTATTTTCAAAACTACTATTATTATTATTATAATATTATAATATCTCATTTTGCTACTTCACGAATTTTTGGACCACTAAATATTAAAAGTTATGCTCGAAGTTTATCTAATGGTAAAGTCTGAAATGAGGATCTTCGCAGTACAACCAGAATAACCTATAATGGCGCAACGGTTCAGAAAGATCAAGTGGTCACGGGCTGGCCATATTATAGATCATAGAGGCGACAACTAATGGGGAAGCAAGATTTAAGTGTTACCTCGTACCGGTGGTCGTACACCTGTAGAGCGGCCTCCACTAGATGGAGTGGTCAGGACCGTGCATTTTGGCATTCCTTGGGGAAGGCCTGTGTTCAGCATTGGCCATGCTATAGGCGGTAATGGTGATGATGATAATGCGTTATTACTAAAACGTAAGTAAGTAACATACCTTTTTTATATTTTGTAAAAATAGTGCGTATTTTCACAATATCAATACCGCCTGCTAAAGGGCCACTACTGGTCATGGCCTCCCACATATAATGTCACATTAGTGGTACCACTAATGTGACATATAATTGAGAGGTGGGCTAGCAACCGCAGTTTTGCATTATTGCATACCTTAAGCGAAAGCACAAGGTACGTTCTACTATCGCCTAAAAATTAAGATTCCAACATTTTATCGAATAACATCGTATCTAGCAATCATATTATACACATAAATGATATAAAGAGCACATTGTTAGAAAGATAAATGATTGTTGAACTTATTAATTTTTTTTAAATCGATTAATTGCTATTTTTAAATAAAAAAAGGGTTAAAGTGGTTAATGGTGTGGATTGATCATGTCCACGATAACTTAACACTTAACACGATAACTTTTGAAAATATTAATTGTTTAACTAAATCTATTTATTAATCTCTTCATCTATCATGTGGGAAGCCACTGAATGTAAATGGCTGTGTAATTTTGTTTTGTTTAGCTATAATTAATTTTTTTCGGGTCCAAAATGGTGAAATTTTCGTTGATTTGGTAGCCTCGTATATAAATTATTTCTGTAAATGGGGAGCTACAGCCAGAGAGTAGTTTAGTTCGGCTTCAGTCGCCGTCGTCAGTGGACATTGTTTCGGTTGTTTGCAGCGGCTCAAAAAGATCGCTGTACAAATACACAATATTCGAATAACCAAATTTCTTAAATACTTGATTATAATAATAATAAGACATTTTATTGCAAGAAGCTAAGTTCATAATTGCATTGTTTCTAACTGTCTACACCTACTAACTGGTTACAAGGATGTCTACACAACAAACATCGCGCAGCGAGATTCTCCCAAGCGGAAGCGGAGGCGGGGATTCCACGTCGAATTTATCGAATTTTGAAGATGATGAAAAATATATAGATATTCGTCCTAGAAAACGAAAAGAGCGTCCAATGGAATATGAATTTAAAAAAGACCTAGCTGAGTTTCGTAAAGAAATAACAATTTTTTTGAAAGAGTTCTCTGTCTCCCAAAATGAAACTGTGTCGCATATTCGTCAAGAATCAAAGTCAAAATACGAAACACTACAACAGGAAATTGAAAATATTAAATTAGAAAATCAATTACTTCAAAATAAATTAAATCAATTTGAACCAAGTATTACTCCTGTGGATGAACCGAAAACCAACCGAAAATCGCTTTCGCCTATTCAAGAAGACCTTATGCTGGAACTCAGAGACTGATGCCAGCGGGAGAAAAATATTGTACTTGTGGGTATAAATGAAATTTGCGACAAAAATTACCTGGCAAGACGTAAACACGACGATTACGAAGCGTTTAAAATTATTTCCCCGTTATTTGAACAATGCCCTAAACCTATAAAAACAATGCGCCTGGGTAAATACAACCCGGCAAAAAGTCGACCGCTTAAAATATTTTTTGATACGACTTCCACACCTAAACAATTACTACGAAATAAAGCAAAGTTGACTAGTAACATACGATTATATGCTGACCAAACTCCATCTCAGATACACTTTTTAAAACTTCTTTCTGAAGAGTTAAAAAGGCGAAAAGAAAACGGTGAAAATGGCCTTATAATTAAATACATTCAAGGAGTACCTAAAATAGTCAAGTCAAAAAACGATAAAAAAGCACTATTCGAGATTCGGTTATAAAATATCCTATTACTACGGACAATAATTACATCACGCACCACTTACTCCAAAAGTACCAAGATCTACACAGGTAGATCTTGGTAGAGGTGCTTGTAACAGACAAGCACAAATTCTTTAAAATTTTTGTATACTAATTTACGAAGTATTAAAAAACCAGGAAAGTTCGAAGAAATTCAATGTATACTTCAAGCAGTACCTATGTCACTTCATATACTTATTTTTACCGAGACCTGGCTTACATCTGAGCAGGATGCTTGTCAATATCAATTAACTAATTACACGCATATTTACAATTTTAGAAAAGTAAATAAGGGGGGTGGAGTATCTATATACATTCACAACAGTATTAAATATGACTTGACAGAAGAGCTAACAGAGAGTGGAAATCATTATTTATGGATATATATAAACAAATTTGCACTTTATATAGGTGGGATATATAAACCCGGTGAGTCAAACGTAAATAAATTTTTGGACATATACTCCAACCAACTACAGACCCGTAAAAGAGCAATAGTTTTAGGTGATTTTAATTTGGACCTCTTAAATACTAATAACAATATCATTAACTATTTGAGAACGATAGAAGAATCTGGTTACGAAATATTAAATAAAGTGGAGAAGGAATAATGTACACGTGAGACAGCTACAACCCATACTATATTAGACCACGTATGTACAAATTTAAACAATAATATGTTTTCACTCTCTATCCTTGAATCGTCCTTATCTGACCACAAACAAATATTTGTGGAAGTACGTAAATATAAGCCAGAAACGCTGCAACGGGTCCATTATACTGCCATGGACTACAATGGCCTGATAAAAAGATGCACAGAAACCCAGCATATAAATAAGAACTGTGACTACAACTATCTTGAAAACTACATAATGGATTAAATTGAACAAAATAAAATGACAAAAACTAAAATACTAAACTTACCACAGAAGGACTGGATTAACAAAAGCATAATCGAAGGTATAGAAAGACGCAATATTTATTGGAATAGCTTAAAAAAAGATAGTAAAAATGAAGACATATTAAATAGATATAATTTAGAAAAAAAAGCGTGAGTAAAATGATTAGAGAATCTAGAGAAGTATATTACTGTAATGAATTCACTAAATGTAAAAATAAACCTAAAAAAATGTGGGACCTGATCAATACGTTAGCTGTAAACAAAATTAAGAATGGTTGTGCTGTGCCTAAGCTCTCCACACTCTCCGGTATTATATCTGATGGATGTAAAGTTTGTGAAACTTTTAATAACTATTTTTTGACGATTGGTACAGAATTAGCAAATAATATACATCCAAAATACCATACAAGCTCAGTTCATACCTTAATGTATAAAAATTTTACCAACATAATATAACTTTAAGTGAATTAAAACCTTGTAGTGTCAAAGAAGTGTTAAAAATTATTAATAATATTAATAACCATACAAGTACGGGTATCGATGGAATAAGTCCAAAGGCCCTTAAATGCATTAAAAATGTCATTGCCACTGACCTCACAAATTGCATTAATAAATGCCTATCAAATGGTTCATTTCCTGACAGCCTAAAAATTGCGAAAGTCAGCCCAATCCATAAATCCGTACCAAAAACTGATCCTAGTAATTACAGACCCATATCGGTGCTCCCTGTTATTTCTAAAGTCTTTGAAAAAGTAATATATAAAAGACTTAATGAGTATTTTAACACCAAAAACTTTTTCATTGAACAACAATATGGTTTTAGATCAAAATCTAACACATTGTCAGCAGCAATAGATGTAGTTACAAAAATAAAGACAAACATTGATCGAAAACATGTCTGCTTAGGAATATTCATAGACTTAAAAAAGGCTTTTGATACGGTAAGCCACTCAAAACTATTACAAAAGCTAAATAATATAGGAATAACAGGTACAGCACAAGATATGTTGGCCTCTTATCTCGCTAACCGCCAACAGATTGTACAAATATCTAACTACAAAAGTGGTCCTCAACAAATCACCTGTGGCATTCCACAAGGCTCAATATTAGGCCCTTTGTTATTTCTTACATACATAAACAACATAGTAAATTTAAACCTGTCAGGTCACTTATCACTCTACGCAGATGACACTTGTCTTTTTTACTTTGCACATTCAATTCATGAAATTATATCACAAGCACAAAGGATTTAGATATATTAAATGAGTGGTTTTCATACAATATTCTCACAATGAATGTGACCAAAACATCATTTATGGTTTTCTGTGCTAAAAATAAAAAAATACCTACTTACACACCACTTAAGATTAATAATATTACTCTTAAAAGATCTAAAAAAGAAAAGTACCTAGGTCTATTATTAGATGACAAACTGATATGGGACTCTCATATAGACAAAATAGCATCAAAATTAGCATCACTTACGGGAGCATTGCGAAAGGTATCAAACTGTATTCCATACAAAATCAAATCTACTGTTTATAACGCCCTAGCCAAGCCACACCTGGAGTACCTTATAGAGATATGGGGTTCTGCTGCACAAACTCACATAAGTAAGTTACAACGAGCACAAAGTAAACTAATAAAAACACTATTTCATTACAACTACCTAACCCCAACTAAGGAGCTATACAGAAAAACTAAATTTTTGAACATTAAACAATTATATACATATAACACATGCCTTATTATTAAAAAAATAATATCTAAAAACATACATTCAACAATTAAATTCACACCAAAGTGTATTACACATAATCTTAGAAACAAAAACAAACTTCAAATCTGGCAGCCTCGGACGAGATATTATGGCAATAAAAATATAATGTGTGAGGGTGTACTTTTGTATAATAATCTACCGGATACTATAAAAGATTGTAATAATATTAAGCATTTTAAGAATAAACTAAAATCATATATTGTAGATAAAATTTCATAACTGCATATCTTCAATTTTAAACATATCAGTAATTGCATTAATACAATATTCATACTTTTAAAACATTACGATATAATACTTACATATGTTTGCATTAAGTAAGAAAAAGAGTAACAAATTAATTAAGGATATACATACGAGAATAAAACATAATAGAATTATATAATGCATGCTACCATGTAAATACTGGTAATATTATTTTGTATGTATACTTAATCTCTGTAAAAGTGAACAATGTGTTCTTTAAGAGAAATAAATGTCTTTAACCCGATTTAAAAGCACAGAATAAATAAACCTAGCAAGCTAACAGCATAGCAAAGTGGCGAAGCAATCAGCTTTGTAGCGATTTGTAACGGAAAAAAAAAGGAAACGGCACATCCTTATTCTTATTAAAGCTATTTATGTTTTTATGTACATAATAAATATATTGCGATGCCAAAGTTAATATGTTTATTTCTTTAAATTTTTGTCTGAGGGACTCTTTACAATTTAGGTTATAAATCGCCCAAACGGCTCTCTTTTGCAAAACAAATATAGCTTCAACATCAGTCGCATTACCCCATAGCAAAATTCCATAAGACATTACGCTATGAAAGTAACTAAAATACACTAATCTAGCTGTCTCAACATCTGTGAGACTTCTAATCTTTCTTACAGCATATGCTGCAGAACTAAGTCTGCTTGCTAATTTAGATATATGGGGGCCCCATTGAAGTTTCGCGTCAATAGTAATACCGAGAAAAACAGTGGTATCCACAAGACTCAACTCCTCCCCATTTAATAGCACATTGGTATTCGAATTTTTTTACATTAGGTATTGTAAATTTAATACACTTTGTCTTATTGCCGTTTAAGAGCATATTGTTGGCGTTAAACCAATGTACTAATTTCGATAGAGCATTATTTATATCGTCATAATTAATTAACTGCCGTTTGAGTTTGAAAATTAAAGAGGTATCGTCAGCAAATAATACTATATCGTGATTGTCCCCTACAAGATAAGGTAAGTCATTAATATTACAATTATAATATTACAATGTGAAATTTCTAATAACACTAAGAACAAATGTGCATAGATGCCCAAGTTCATTACAAACGATGTTCAGGGTTGTCGTCTTCGCCGATTAAACAGGAGATCTGAGCATTAAGTTTAAGTACTAAGTTTAAGTTACGAGTACATACCATTACTAAGAGGATTCCAAGATATAGAAATAAAAATAGTTTATTTCGATAAATAAGCATAATACAATTTTATGTTATTCAATTATACAATTATTTTTATTTCTTTTAAAGATAAGAATACAAAAGAATAGATTTCTTTTATTTTAATATCGGTTACTAGAATACTTAATGCCTATTTAAAATGACTTAAGCTTTTCAGTAAATATCTTGGAACTGAATCTAAATAAATATACCGAAACAGATTGTCACTTTGGCTTACAAACGATTTATATTACAATTGTCAAAATTAAAAAAATGCTACAACCGACTTTAATATAAATTAATTGAGAACATCATCAATGTATTCGAATTCAATTAAATACGCATTATTAGGCATATCTTAAAAATCTGACCGGTAGGGTCAGATCTTGATCAAGTTTTAATGGGATCATACGAAAACCACCAGTTTTCAAATAAAAAAAGAATTATCAAAATAGGTTCACCTAGAGAAACCAAGGTAACACACATAAAAAAGGTACAGTTGAATTTAGTACCTTCTCCTTTTTTAAAGTCGATTAAAATGTTTCCGTGTGGCTTAGCTCTGTTACTTAGTTTCTTATAACTTTCCCACCTTTCTCTCTATATTTACGCTTGTGGCTTCTCGTCGAGTGTTACATTCTTCTTGTAATTATATAATTGTTTGTCTTTGTATTTTTGTGGAACAATAAATGTGCTAGTGTAGTAACTACAGGACTATTATTTATCTGTACACCTTCTATTGTACACACAAATCAGACATACTCCGCTACATGTATATGGATTCTTGCCTGAATGAACTGGGTCGCAGCCTGAATAATCTTCTGCGGCTAATGGCAAAGGATTCTTCAGTACATTATTTCGACTCAGCATCAACTCAACTCAAATTAAGACATCAAATTTTAGCTTGTTTTTGTGTCATAAATGGATTATTTTTCTAAAAAATAAAACTTAAATTCATTCTACAACTTTGACGGCTTTGTGGCGCAGTGGCTTAGCAATGAGCTGCAGCTCTGAAGGCCGTGGGTTATAATATTGCAAGGAACAAGAATTTGTATGGGCTTCAAATAATTATTCCGATTCTGGATGTTTGCCTTTTTGAAATTTATTTGTGTAAACTTCACGATACCTAAAAGAAAACCCTAGTGTTTTCATGACCAGATACTTTTTGAAATGAAAACTTCTTTAGCATCTTTGTGATTTGAAACTCAATGAAACGAAATAGCGACATTAAAAGAAACAAATATATAACTCTATAGGATAGGCTTAAGAAAAAATGAGATAGAATCCATTACAATATCCACACAACACGCTAATCTCTGGAACTACCAGTTTGATTCGATAAGTGTTTTTTGTACATAATAGTCAGATTCATAAGGAACAATATAACCTATCTTGCAATAAGCTACATATCTCATCTAGCCTTAAATACTGATTTGTGTTAATCAAGTTGGAATAAAAAGCGCTCCCGAACTGCTTTATCCGCGTGCGCTGTCGTAATAGTTTGTAATACATAAACATGTCTTACATTAATATAGATTTTTTCTCCATCCAAAAGAAGTTTGCGATACCATAGGCCTTTTACTTATACATCAGCCACAAGAAAGTATTATGTGCTAAAATAAATATTTAAAATTAAAAAGTATAAAATATATAAGCGTTATAATTAGGCATGGCATATTAATCCTTACGAACGAAAGTTAACTCATCATCAAAACAATTTTATGAAGATAAGGTTTGCGCTTTGTAGCATGCTATTTGGACGCAGTATTTAAGACATAATAAAAATTCAAACAATCGGCTTGGCGCGCGAACGACGCCTAAGCCGTATAAATCCGATGAGAACCGAGAGAAACGAGCAGTGAACGCCTCAAGCAGCAATAGAAATTTTTGTAGATTTTTTTTTATTTAATACACTATAACTTAAGCTCTACATGTCTAAAAATAATGATAATAACATTAATTTGCTATAAAATTTCACTTTAATCTTATGCCGCACTTGTCAATTTTGAAATATAAAATGTAAAATACTTTTGCTTTATATTTCATTTCATTTCAAGGTTTCACTCCTACCGCTAACATATATATATATAACATATGCACACACGGTTTTTTAAGAAGGAAACTTCCATTCGACTTTGGAATTAGTGAAATCCCAAGACTTGCCCACTTATTATCAGACATACCTGGTACTCCATATTCAAATAAGAAAATATTTCTTTATTACGGAAATATTTTAAAAAATGTTTCTCGTAATGATATAAAAAGCCTTATGAGGCAATAAAATATGATTTTTTTTTGGTTCGAGAAATATGTTTCGCAATTACTCAGTAGTATAGAAGAGAATACAAAATTAATGTACCTGGAAACGGAATTCGTGATTCAAAGGCGCTCTAATTGAATCGCCGTGGAAATGAGAGATCTCATTATATTAACTAAATTAAGTCTGAAATTCTTGTATATATTGTAAGCAAAAGGAAATTCCGAGATAAATATATATTTCTATTACGCTTGCCACGTGCACTGCGATGAATGAAAACATTCTCAGGAAACCTGCACAGCTAAGAAATTTAAATAAAATATTACGAAGACTTGTGAAGTCCGGGAACACGCATTGAGGCAGCTCGGTGAACACTTCGTTGTCCTAAAACCATTTCAATAATGATATGAGGCCTGTGCCTGGGCTTTGCACAGGCTGGTATTTTAGTAACGCTTCTGCGTATTCAGTTTAAATCAAAAAGTGTAAAGAAAAAAAAATATTTGTAGTTGTCATCAGTATTGTTATTGGAATGAAACACACACACACACACACACACACACACACACACACACACGCACGCAAACGCACAGGCACGCGCACACACACGCGTACGCACGCATGCACGCACGCACGCACGCACGCACGCACGCAAGCACGCACGCACGCACGCACGCACGCACGCACTCACGCACGCACGCACGCACGCACGCACGCACGCACGCACGCACGCACGCACGCACGCACGCACGCACGCACGCACTCACGCACGCACGCACGCACGCACGCACGCACGCACGCACGCACACACACACACACACACACACACACACAGTCATTTTTTTGTGCTATTAACCCAGGACACTGTTGGCGCTATTCCTTGTTCTGCTTAGTAGCGATGCGGATTTAGTTGACCCAAAGGGAGCACGAATATAAAGACTGGCAGTATGCCTTAAAGAGTTATTACCAGCATTACTGCATCATGCAAACCTACGGGCCAACATATTACTCCGGGTCGCTAAAGCTCTACGCTCCCTCTCCATGTCCATTTAGTCACGCAAATCCTCGGTCACGTAGTGTCCCAAGTATGTGAAATGTGATACCCTCGATAAAGCAGTGTTGTAGTCTGATAGGTGGTATGCTCGTGGGACTCTTGTTATTAGCTTTAACCCTCAGTTAACCTGGTGCCTAAATATACTTTAATTTATCTGGTGGAGTGCGAGGGACTTCAATTCAAGAAATTGTTGATAAATTTAAAGTGAAACGACATTTTATGTTTAAAATCATTTATTTAACTAAAAAACATTACCTTTTCTTACTTTTATATAAAACTTTGGTATTAATTATCATTTGAACATTTTAGCATTCGAAAAATAAACTACCCTTGAAATTAAATTAACAAAAATTTGCTTCAACTTCTAGCTGCTAAACTATTATATAACTTATCCAAATAAATATTATGATATGAATTATTACAAAATTTATCAGCACACTCTAAAATTTCGCCAGGAAAATGAATTTTTTTTAATTTAATATTGCAGATCTCTGTATATACTTTAATTTGATCTAATTGTCTCGTCCCCCATATAACTTTACTATGTACGTTATTTGCATTAAGCTGCACTTTAGCCCTTATAAATTTTACATTTATTTCTACTATGAGTCGATAGTGATCTGACCAAAAGACACCATAGTCAATGTTAACATTTGCTATCGTTTTCCGCGCTGACTGAGTGACGAGACCGTGTAATAACCATCGCCTACACCAATGAGCTTCACTCACAAAACTATACGAGCCTGAGTCGATACCTATTATCTCAATATCAGCACATGTCCAGTTTTGATCTACACAGAAATTCATCATCTCCTTACAAAAACGTTAATTTGAATGCGTATTAAATTCACCTAGAATATAAACAGTTTCTAATTCAGAGTTTTCAACATTGACATTTATTTCACCTAGGCACTGTGTTTCATTTCACACATTTCCAACAGGTTTTCATTACTGTTCGTGGGCATATAGACACAAATAATAAGAAAAGATCTGTAATCACATCTGTTTTAACAGTGGTAGAGCCACGCGGCAGTTTTTGCCGTCGCACGGATGGGCCGGCTCGAACCGGGGTGGTACCACGACCTCACAGAAAAACAGCGTGAAGTAGAGGTTTACCTCTGCGTTTCGCTTGGTGAGCGCGGGTGGCCGGAGGCCTATTAACTGGAAATGAGGCATTCCATCTTGGTCCTCACGGGTGACAACGCATCTACATTTTGATTTGTAACAGAGGATAGATGTAGATGTCTATGGGCTGCAGCAGCCACTTACCATCAGGTGGACTGTGTGCTCGTTTGTCGCCCTTATCCTATAAAAAAATCAACAGTCATTTTCACTGCCGTAATCCGTGAATACACTTAATTACCGATACACTCTGAAAAACACTTTTTCGCCATAAAATAGCGACTCCTCCATCCTCCATATGGCCTTCCTCGAAGTATTTCAGCGCCTATATTATTTGCCGAATTTCCCGTGTAACCAAAGTCTTTGTGTATTTTCCTTAAAATCGGAATGTCCCATGGCAGTAACCAGGTCTCTTGTAGAATTACACAATCGGCTTTCTCACATAAATCTCTTACATCTTCAAACGATCTCTTAATACTTTTACAGTTAAAAGAAATTAGTATTAAATTATAATTTTGACAAGAAGATATGCACACACGTTTTTTTTAAATAAGAAAACTTTCATTCGACGTTGTAATTAGTGAAATGCCAATATTTGCCCACTTATTATCAGACAGACCTCGTACTCCATATTCAAATAAGAAAATATTCCTTCATTTCGGAAATATTTAATTTTATTTTCTCATAATGATAAAAAACCTTATGGGACAATAAATATGATTTTTTTTTTGTAAGAGAAATATCTTTCACAATTACTCAGTAGTATAGAAGAGAATACAAAATTAATGTACCTGGAAACGGAATTCGTGATTCAAAGGCGCTCTAATTGAATCGCCGTGGAAATGAGAGATCTCATTATGTTAACTAAATTAAGTCTGACATTCGTGTATATATTGTAAGCAAAAGGAAATTCCGGGATAAATATATATTTCTATTATGCTTTTCACGTGCTCTGCGGTGAATAAAAACATTCTCAGGAAACCGGTACAGCTGAGTCATCATTATCATTACAGCCTTTCATAAGTCCACTGCTGAACATAGGCCTCCCCAAGGAATGCCACAAAGCACCTGGTTCTGAGCCACCTGCATTCATCGACTTCCTGCATGTCTTACCAGGTCGTCACTCCATTTCGCGGGGGGTCGCCCTACACTTCGCCTACCGGGTACGAGGCTGCCACTCAAGAACCTTTCTGAGCACAGCTGAGTAATTTAAATAAAATATTGCGAAGACATGTGAAGTCCGGGAACATGCATTGAGGCAGCTCGGTGAATACTTCGTTGTCCTAAAACCATTTCAATAATGATATGAGGCCTGTGCCCTGCAATGGGCTTTGCACAGCCTGGTATTTTACTAACGCTTCTGCGTATTCAGTTTAAATCAAAAAGTGTAAAGAAAAAAAATATTTATATATATATATATATTTGTAGTTGTCATCAGTATTGTTATTGGAATGTCTTAAATCTCCAGCCATTGACCAGCTAGCATTCGTTAAGATCCTTACTAAAGTAGAATATCGATCATACAAAGAATACGTACTAGAACCAAGCTGCTGAGTCGGTTTGACCGGGGAAAGAACACGATCATACAAAAATACCAGCGTAAAATAGCAGCTTAATGCTGCTGTGTTTCGTATGGAGGGTGTAAAAAAAACGAAGAAATTTTTGTAAAACCTTTTATTTACTAGTAAATACGCATACTACCTAAGTCCGCAAGTGTGACAACGCAACTGAATTTCAATTCTCCGCAGATAGATGTAGATGTGTATATGCGACAGCATCTACTTGCCATCAGCTTTCCGTCACTGGTCGAGGTATTTTACGAATGGCGAAACATGATGGTTATACCAGTTTTTATCAAAAGCTATAACGTCTTTTTCCCATGTAGTATCTTCACCTCTTACGACACTCACGGGACGGTTATATGTTGTATAATTTTTCAATAGTCAATGAAGTTGATGAAAAAATTAAACACTCACATGATAGCATATACAATACAAGAATATAATAAAATAATTTTTATTTAATATAGAATACAAGAGTACTTACTGAAAGTCATTTAAGCTTAACTACTGGTTCAGGAAAAAACCTCTGTTCTGGGATAAACCAGCACGAAACCCAGCGGGGCCTTTAAAAAAATTTACAATTTCATATCAAGTTTTGATTAATATATACGTATTCACTTTGTCTTGCATACTGTTACATAGACTGTTTCATACTCGTATGTTAGATTGAGACAGTGTTAATAACGAGATTGCTTAGTGAAAAATAAAATATTTACAACAAATAAAGTTCTTATAATTAGTAAATACAGGGAAATAAAAACACAAAAGCATCGCTGTACGATCGGAGTCTACATTCAGTGATTATTGGACTGTGAAAGAGGACGGGGAGCGTATGCAATAAAACGGTCGTGCTTACGATGTTAAAATATCGTATACTTTATTATCTAATAATAGATTATTATAACAGGTATTTATATCACAGGTGCGTAAAATTTCATGAAATTTATTACGTAAAAATAAAACGTGACATTGCCAAGAATTCATTGTTTTAGAGAATGTCTTTGGATTGATTAGAAATTTATAAAAAAAAAACTAAGTACTTATTTCCTGCGGGATGTTATAAGTAGACTATGAAAAATGATAGCAAGGCTACATTGTACTATTAAGTACCTATTTTGTAGTAAGGCTTTTGATAAATCAAAAAGCAGATGCGTCGTCACCCCCGTGGCTAAGATGGAATATTTTGTTTCCAGCAAAAAAGGGTATCCTGTTCTCTACACTCACCATACGAAACACAGCAGCATTAAACTCCTATTTTACGCTCGTATTCTGGGAGAGCGTGATCCTACCCCGTTCGAGCCAACCCATTCCTAATACAAGCATAATATAGCAATATTTTAATTTATTTGGGCCGTTATCAGAAAAGTGCTGCCGGTCATCTCCTATTTAATTTCCTTCTGTTGCCTTTCTCGACACCCATGGGATGGTATGGAGTAGAGAATTACTTATATATATATATATATATATATATATATATATATATATATATATATATATATATATATATTTATTTAATATCTTATTCTAATAATATTCATTTTCTAATCAATTATACTTTATATCTAACAAAAGATAATAAAAACTTACATGCAACGCTTAGTTGCAATTTTAGCTGGATACATAAATTAGTATATATGGACCGTTCCACATATGAAAGTCTCGCTGCGTGAAAATTTATTAGGCAATTACTCAACGGAAACATATTGAAATTTTTATTATTTTTATTGTGCAGCTGTGTTGTTTCAATTTGAATTATGGAAGTAATTGTCGTATGGTGGCGGTGTAACAGAATCCATCGCACCTTTTCGTCTCGTGGCTGTTGTAAGAGGTGGCTATGGGAAATGACACAAAATGAAAAATGGCTCCTGATATATGGCGGTATGACAGTCCTGTTTTTGTTTTATCAGATGTAAAAATGTATTCAACGAAGAGCGGTCCGAATATTCAACGACCGAGTTCATTCCAATCGGTAACAAAGAGACGTTTCAACTCTGTGCATCTTTTATTCGCACAGGTAGTGATTATGGGCATTGTTGAAATTTCAGCTTATTAATTCCGCCATCGAACACTGCGACTGAGCTCCAAATTCCATCTTCGTCGTCTCGATGTTTGGCGGTCAAGTACTGTGCGATTTACGCGGAATTTTCTGCCTCGCACAACCACACTGTGGAATGTACTGTTGTTAACGGTTTTTTTGAAACGATAATCCTTAAAGACCTTCAAGATTAGAACCTACTCCTTTCTAAATGGCCGGAAATGCACCTGCAATTCCATGGTGTTGCAAATGTTCATGGACGACGGTGATAATATTTGCTTACTGTTCCTAAAATAAATCAGACTAGCGTTGACACTGCCACTGTCATCGTCGATCCACCTGCAAAGCTTGACGATTATGGCAATGCTTCCTACAACGGGAGAGATCCGTGTTCAGTATTAAACTTCAAGACCAATAGGAAAAGAAAAAACACGGGTGTCTCTTAATAGATGACTATATTCTTTTTTTTATAGGATAAGGGTAACAAACGAGCACACAGTCCACCTGATGGTTAGTTGTTGCTGCGGCCCATAGACATCTACATCTATCCTCGTTTTCGAATCAAAATGCAGATGCGTTGTCACCCGTGAGGACTAAGATGACTAAAAAGACTAAAATGGAATGCCTCATTTCCAGTAAAAAAGGGCCTCCGGCCACCTGCACTCACCAAGCGAAACGCAGAGGTAAACCTCTACTTCACGCTGGTATTCTGTGAGGTCGTCGTACCACCCCGGTTCGAGCCGGCCCATCCGTGCAACAGCAAAAGCTGCCGCGTGGCTCTACCACTGTTGAATGTGTATGAATATGACAAATATATTTTGTTTATTAAAATCTTGCAACGACTAGACTCAAGTGTGACTAATAGGTGAATGTGCAACCTTAAGCTTAACTTTTCACCGCACACTAGACCGCTACCGCAGGCTAATAATGATGATGAGGATGATGATGATGATGATTCCAAATGATCGTTGAAATGAATCAAAAGTGGCAAAAGACGTAAGTGCAATGTTGTACCATTGCACTTACGAAAAAGAAAACATTACATTAACACTCACGCCTGTCACCCAGTGGGGTAGGCAGAGACTACGGACTTCCATTTGGCACGATTCTGACCCACGTCTCTCGCCGCCTTTCCATCTATATAGGTACGTATACATGCTTGTAGGTTAATGGTACTCTTAATCTAGCCCATTTTCAATATATTGCAAATAAATTGATAAGCTTTCATCTAGGCGTCGCATCCCGACACTGTCGTTCACTTCTGCTACATAAATTTGCTTTGTCACTCTTTCCTCGTTTATTCTTTCAATATGAAGAAACCACCAAAGCATACCTTTCTTAATCCTAGTCACAACATCATCTTGTAACCACACTTTTCTCTTATCAAACAATTTCTCACCCTGTCATCCAGATTCAGCCCTAACATACTTCTAAATGACCGCATTTCTACAGTATTTATTCTACTCTCGTAATTCTTCTGCCACACCTGGCTTTAATTACCAAACATTAAGGAAAGGATTAACACAGCATTGTGAATTGCCATACGTGCCTTTTTTGACACATTCTGACTTTTGACAATAGAGTAAAGAGCCCCATTTTTTCTATGTCCTGCGTTCACTCGTCGTTCTATATCTTTATCATTTCCACCATCCCTGCAAATACACATCCCATATACACAACCCGACTCATCCATTTGCTAAACCAAACTTCTAAAGAAATCTCAGTAGCAGCTGTATGTGAGTGCAACTGTGCAAACGGTGAGTCTGCATTGAGAATGGCCGCCGTAACCGAAATATGGTCTGCAGGACATTATTATAAAGCAAACGAAACCTCAATTCCTACAATCCTTTGTATCAACATGCATTATAGTTTATTTAATTACTTATGCATGTATATAAATGTATGTATGGGCGGGATAAGATAAGATAAGATAAGTTAAGATAAGATATTTTTATTAAGGGGTTAGTCTACTCCTAATTCTTAAATTTTTACATTATCAGTAGCGTTAGATTAATATCTATTCTGCTCTCCTGTCCGGTGAGCAGTTTGGCAAGTGGCTCAGGGGGACAGCGCGGGTCGTGTTATAATCCCCAGGTCAAGTCTGAGGAGTTCTCCCTTTACGTGGTTGCCGCCTGTAATTTGGTCTGGTTCAATAGGAAACAGACAGAACAGATACACTCAGACGATCCTCATTTTCTTTTATTTTTATCCCACCTCCTTTTTTATTAATAAAAAAGAAATTGCGCTTTCTTTTAAGAGCCCTGACTGGATACTTTAGTTTTAAAGTCTTAAAGTAAAAAATCCTGTGACTAAGCAACTCAAAGATGTGCCGGTTTTGCTCCCTAGATGAGGAAACGCCTTTACACATACACACAACTGACGAATTACGGACCCTTAATGCGCAATCGTAGCGCTCATCTGGGAAATATTTACTTCGCCCAGAAGAAGTGAAATTACTCACAGCTAAGCAACTCCTTCTATTCATTGAGGACGTAGTGCTTAGTGGTGAACTGAAAACATAGCAGTGATCACAATAGATCTTTTAGGACGCAGTGATACTGGTCTCTCTAGACCTGCATAGCTGCACGTGCATAATAAAAAAATGTATGTATTAATAAACTATTATTATTTATATGATACAATAACCTAATCTTGCAGAATAAAGGATTTATACAGAAAGTAATTTAGGAACTTGTCAACTTCCATACATTTTCTCTTTAAGTTAGATGTAACGGATATTGTACATGCGTACCCTAGTCAGCCGTAATTAAAAAGATATGAGAGAAATGATCTTTTGTTTGAAGGCAAAACTTCGGTTCCCAAAATAGGTGCTGATCGGTGCTTTGCAGAAATGATTATAATAATAATACTGCACCACCACCTAGCAGCCCCTCGCATCCTTCATCCCCACTAGATGGCTTGGTGTCGGCAGGGTCCTCTCGGACCCGGCAAGCGGCACCCGCCGCTGGTGGAGTACGCCGCATGCGTTGGAATAAAAATATGAACACAAACGCATTGCGGGCGTACTATAGGGCAAAGGGTGAAGAAACTGGAGGGATAGCGTATCAGGCTCGGATGCATCGCTTTTTTGCTGAGCTGGAGCCGTCTGTTCCCGTCACGGAGCAAAACCTGGTAGACCGAGTTCGGTACATCATGCGCTCGAAAATATTTGATGATGCCGAACTCGAACGATTACGACGTGAGGCTATTCCCTCATCGAATGAACCGGCTATAACTGGGGATGCGGCTCCTCAGGCCACAGACCAGCAGCCACATGTAGACGCCGCCATGGATCTTCCCGCTCTGGTTTATTCAGGCAATGGTGGAATGGTCACCCAAGAATTAGAGCAGATGAGGAGCAAATTGGAGGAGGCGATTGTGGAAACGCGCAGTACGCCTCTCGAAAATCGACCGCGACTCCCGCGCATACCCCTAAGCAAGCGAAATCGGGCTGTCGTGAGGGCTCTCAACCCAATGCTGGTGACCTATTTGGAAGCCAGCCGGGACCTTTGCGAGACGGACTCAATTCTGTTTGGTGCCGCACTGGCAGTTTGCCGTATTATTGGCGCCAAAATTTCCACGGCTGGACGCGCTACTACACAAAGTAGCGCCATCCCAGCCTGGAGAAGAAGGATTGAGGACCGTATCGCAAAGGCAAGAGCCCTCATTGGCAGACTGATAAGCTTCAGGTCGGGCAATAATAGGCCGAGGATTGTGCGCACTGTCAGGTTGGCGTTTGCTGGGACAAATATCAGTCTGTCCCAGCCGGACATAACGCAAAAACTGACGGAGCGCATAGACGACCTGAAGCAGAGAATTGCTGCTTGGGGGAAGCGGATTCGGCGATATACCGAGAGGTCGACACGGTTCAACCAGAATCGTCCCTTCCAGAGTGATCAGAAGAGGCTCTATGAATCATTGGAGCGACCAATGGTACGTGGAACGGGCCCAGCACCGAATCAGGCCGACACTATCGCATTCTGGCGCGGCCTGTGGTCAGAGCCCGTAAACCACAGCGAGGGCCCTTGGATGGAAGTTGTGGTGAGTCAGTGTGCTAATGTTACGCCCATGGACCCCGTCATCATAACGCCGGATGACGTAGCTGAGGCGGTCCGTAGGGCCCCGAACTGGAAAATTCCGGGACTCGACGGACTGCATCACTACTGGCTGAAGGGGTTCGTGGTGTGTCACGCTGTGCTCGCCCGACAGTTTCAAGAGGCTCTCGACCAAAAGTCGCTCCCGAGCCTCTTCACTACTGGGATCACTCATTTGGTTCCTAAAGACCGGGATTCCGCAGACCCGAGCAAATACCGCCCCATAACCTCTACCTACCATATACAAGACACTTACATCCATTTTGAGCGCGAGAATCACTCGTCACCTGAACTCAAATTAGGTGATGTCGCGCGCTCAAAATGGATGTCGGGGCGGTGGTCGTGGAACCAAGGAACCACTCCTCATTGACGCGGTCATTGGCAAGGTGGTTAAACGCAACCGTCGGAACCTCTCCGCCGCCTGGATAGACTACAAAAAGGCATTCGACTCGGTGCCTCATACATCGCTTAAGAGGGTCCTTGAGCTGTACAAGGCCGACTGTACAGTTCGAGACTTCCTCGAGCAATATATGGGGCAGTGGATTACGATCCTTTGTCATCTAGGCGAGCGGATGACGGCTGCGGAGAGCCACATAAGGATAAGAAGGGGTATCTTCCAGGGCGATTGTTTGAGTCCAATCTGGTTCTGCCTCTCTATGAACTCTCTCAGTACCTTACTGGAGAGTTCCGGGAGGGGATTTCAGCCTCGAAAAGGAGGTACAAAAGTGGCCCACCTTTTCTATATGGATGATCTCAAGTTATTCGCCTCCAGTCGCTTTCATCTTATAGAATTGCTAAACATCACTTGTGATTTTAGCAATTCTATTAGAATGGAGCTGGGGACGGATAAGTGTGCGGTCCTCCATGTCGAAAGGGGAAGGGTTGCTAACTCTGAGGGCATGGACTTGTCTATGCCCATCAGCATAAGGACCCTTTCCGAGGCAGAAACATACCGATACCTGGGTATGTCACAGAACATCGGTGTAGATGAGGCGGGTATGAAACAGTCAGTTTGCGATGTGTTTTATGCACGCTTGACCAAAGTACTTCACAGCCTTTTGTCCGGTGTGAATAAGACGCACGCATATAACGGTTGGATCATGCCTGTTCTCATGTATACCTTTGGCATGCTCAGGTGGACTCAGACCGAACTGAACGCTCTGGACAGAAAAGTCCGCACTATAATGACGTCCCACAGGATGCATCATCCGAGATCGTCAGTAATGAGGCTGTACTTGCCGCGGAAGCATGGTGGGTGCGGCTTTTTAAGCGCGATTACCATGCATAATCGCGAAGTGTGCAGCCTCCGTTAATACTTTCTGACGAGAGCGGATGATCCATACTATAGGGACGTTATTTCTTGTGATAAAGGACTTACCCCTCTATCCTTAGCCAACGAGCAATGGCAAGACCCGGCAGTACAGAGCATTTCCGACCGGGAGACCGTATGGAAGGAGAAGGAGCTCCACGGGAGGTTCTACAAGGCTCTACATGAGCCTTTCGTGGACACAGTCGCCTCCCTCCACTGGCTACGTTTCGGTGACCTCTTTGGGGAAACTGAGGGTTTTTTCTGTGCGATACAATAACAGGTTATTAAGACCAACAATTATCGGAGATACATCCTAAAGGATGGCACCGTTGACGTCTGTCGAGCTTGTCGCCATCCCGGTGAATCACTTAGGCATGTCATCTCCGGTTGTTCGGCGCTTTCTAACTCTGAGTATTTGCACAGGCACAACTTAGTAGCCAGGATTCTACACCAGGAGCTCGCTCTGAAATACGGTCTCGTGGATCGGAAACTGCCGTATTATAAGTACTTGCCGGAAGCCGTGCTCGAAAATGACCGCGCCAGGCTCTACTGGGACCGGGCCATCATCACAGACAGGACTATTCTTGCGAATAAGCCTGATATTGTGCTGATGGACTGGGCACAGTCAAGGATATTTTTGGTCGACTTTACCATTCCTTATGACGAGAACCTCGTGAAAGCCGAAACAGATATGCTTACTAAATATCTGGACCTGACTCACGAGGTGACCGACATGTGGGGTGGATTGCCGGCCGAAATTATTCCTGTGGTCGTTTCTGCGAACGGGTTAATCCCAGTCAGCCTCTCGGGTCATCTGGGGCGACTGGGACTCCGTGACGGACCGCTCCAAGCTCAAATGCAGAAGGCGCTGCTCCTCGATACCGCCCGCATAGTCCGCCGGTTTCTTTCCCTTTCCCCTTAACCCTCGGCCGTTTGGTCTCCCCTGCCGAGGGCTTCCATCTGGTTGGGTTTTTATTTATTTATGTATTTATTTTATTTTGTTGATATTTATGTATGTTTATCATTTTCATTTACAATTATATATTTATATAGCCCAACCAGATGAAAAAATTATATAGATACCCCTATAATAATAATATAATAATAATTACTTTATTTCAGACCTTGGTCCATAATTTTTTAGTAATACATTATACACCTTAAATACTAATGTTAGTTTCTTAAATATGTAAAATTACTTTTTAATATACTGTTCCAGTGACTTAGCATATGCCCGTCACATCGTTCGGCGAACATGTTCAGAATACGGTTGCGGCTGCCACGCATTCTAATCAACAGGGAGTACACTCGTTTACGCATTATTGCAAAAAAGTCGTCTGTTCTTGCTTCTGCGAACATACCTGATGCGCTACAAAAGCGAGGCAACCCCAACAGAGCTCTGAAAATGTTATTATATAGAACATGAAGGTCACTGTAAGCGCGCTTTGTATATGTTGTCCATAAGCTGCATGCGTAAAAAGATTGGCAGAAGGTCTTAAAAAGTGCAATCTTGACTTCGTCGCTACACCGTGCAAACCTACGAATCAACATATTTCCACGGACCGACAGTGCCCTTCGCTCCCTCTCGATGTCCATATCATCTTTACAATTTTCAGTAATGTAATGACCTAAATATTTAAACTGTACCATTAAGCACAATAGGAGGCACATACTTCGGACACTTATTTCCGGCTCTAAAAACCATAAACTGGCTTTTCTTAGCATTGTATACTAAACCATGTCTAACAGCATAATCCTCGTAAACACGTAACAATTTTCTAAGAGCACTGACAGACGGAGCAAGCAGCACCATATCATCTGCATAACTTAAATTGTTTAAGCATACTCCATCTACATAGCATCCGATATACATGCTGCTCAACTCACCAATTAAGTCATTAATGTACAGGTTGAACAGGTTTGGTGAACTTAAACCCCCCTGCCTCACTCCATATTCTAGCCCGTACGGATGTGAAAACTCGTCTGCCCACTTAACACTATTTATTTGATTGCTGTACCAATACTCAAACATCGCGATCGCGATTATATAAGGTATATCCCACCATATCCCGAGGTATTTAGAAAAACTGCGTTTACGAACGATTTACTAGCTCTTTTTTACTGCGATATACTTGGATAGTTATATCATCAAATATCTGGAGTAATTTGTATATGTTGCGGCTAAAAGCCGAAGTGCGGATACACCTAGGTTTAGCCGGCTACTACAAAGTGCATCCTATTGTGGTTGGGTAAACTCAGGTGTATGTATAATTTATAAGTTAGATAAATGTTTGCGGTTTTGTGTGTTACCCAACCGCACCTTAACCCTCTGTCGCTGATATTACTTGATCCGTATATCCGTGTTATTACAAATTTAACAGTACACCTAAATTTAACCAACTACTGCTGGCCGCACCTAGTTCTAGCTAACTAGAACTAGGTGTAACCTCACTTCGACTTTAAGCCGTAACATATACATTTAAAAAATGGTTAGTTTAGCGTTAGCAGCTGATCAGAACCCACGCTTCATACATTTAAGACCTTGTGCACGAGAGTACCATGTTTTTTGAAATTGTGATTTTTCGATTATATTTTTACCACGTGTGTAATTCTTTGAATAAAGTAATTTAATGGATTATATTTTTAATCGAAAACACCAAACTTTTGTGTATTTTTCGGTATTAATCAAGGTGGGTTTGACAATTTAAAACGACAATGAATACTAAAATCTACATATATATCCGAGGTATACCTTTGCTTTCCATTCTCTAACTAAAGAATGTCAAAGGTGATATATTTAGGTATTTTGTTAATTTATTGTATGGGAAAGCTAGAAGGTAAATTTAAGTTCAAACACGATTCGATGTAATTTTTAACAAGTATTAACAAATTATGTAAAAATAAAACGCTATTCCGATGTACAGTATAAAGTTTTATGAGCCCCTTATTCCGCGGGATATACACACGCAAAATAAAAAGTGTTGACAATTTTGCGCAGCTTACACTTTCATTATTTTCAATAACGCGGAGGTTACTATTTCCTTTATTATAACTTTTTCAAACTTAGGTAAGTTGTAGACATTTATAGATAATAATTTATTTATCTATCAAAATACATTACAACATTTTACACAATATCTTGCTTTAGAAGGCGCCACATATTGTTTGTTCTACTATTACAATAATACGACAAGTATTAATATAAATAAAATTGATTAGCATTGCAAAAAAATAGGATTTTATTTCATATGTTATAAAATGTTCATATTAATTATAGAGAATAGATACTTAGTACGCAATCAATCCATATATAACCACTAACTTTCATAAGGATATTTACATCGCAATAAGGTACCTCCGACTTATTTTTATATTTAACTAATTTCTAATACAAATCAAGATCTAATAGTGAAATCTATCATCTATTTCAAGAGTAGAAACAATTATGGTCCTGACAAAAATAGCCAAACCTTCAAAGGAGTAAATTAAATGCTTAATTTTCAATTTCCTATCGAGTTTTAGTAAAAATACCACGAAAATAGGTGCATTTATCTTATATTAAACTTACCCCACCAATAGTCCCTCCCTCCACAATCATAGACACAAAAAAGATATAAAAACTTCGGAAATTTAAAACTCATTGGATTATGGCAATTGATGCATAAGAAGAACGTTTACAATAATTTGATTTCATTGTGCATCTTCTTCATCGTTTAAAAACAGCAGAAATACTAGTGCCGTGCATTTTTTTTTTCAAATTTTAGTGTTTACTTCTTAAATATTTAATTCGTCATCATCATTACAGCCTTTCATAAGTCCACTGCTGAACATAGGCCTCCCCCATGGAATGCCACAAAGCACGGTCCTGAGCCACCTGCATCCATCGACTTGCTGCATCTCTTACCAGGTGGTCACTCCATCTAGTGGAGGGTCTTCCTACACTTCGTCTACCAGTACGAGGCTGCCACTCGAGAACCTTTCTTCCCCATTGATTGTCGGTTCTTCGAGCTATATGGCCGGCCCACTGCCACTTCAGCTTACAAATCCGGCTATGTTGGTTACTCTGGTTCTACTGCGGATATCCTCATTTCTAAGTTTATCACGCAGAAAAACCCCAAACATAGCTTTCTCCATAGCTCGCTGAGCCACCTTGAGCTTCCTCATAAGGCCATCAGTGAAGGATCACGTCTCAGATCCGTAAGTCATCACTGGCAATACGCACTGGTTATACAATTTCGTTTTCAGGTTTTGAGATATGTCTTACGAGAAGATGTGTCGTAGTTTCCCGAACGCTGCCTAGGCGAGTTGAATCCGTCGATTGGCCTCTCGGTAAAAGTTGGACTCACCTAGTCGGATTATTTGTCCCAGGTAAACATACTCGTCAACAACTTGGAGCTTAGTGCTCCCAACAATTACCGGCATAGGTGTGACATGGACATTAAACATGACCTTTCTTTTGTCCATGTTCATCTTTATATCTATCCGTTGGGAGACACCATTGAGATCATTGAGCATAGTGCTTAGGTCCTCCAGCGATTCTGCCATAAGAACTAACTATATCGTCGGCAAATCGAAGGTGAGTGATGTACTCGCCATTGATATTAATACCGCATCCTTTCCAGTCCAGAAGCTTGAAAACGTCTTCAAATGCAGCGGTAAAGAGTTTCAGGGATATAATGTCACCCCGTCTTACACCTCTCTGCAGTTGGATAAGTTTCGTACTCTGGTTTTGTACTCGGATAGCCATCGTAGCTCTACTGTACAAACACTTGAGCACTTCGATATATCGACAGTCAACTTGGTACCGCTGAAGGGACTGCAGCACCGCTCAAATTTCGACGGAATCAAAGGCTTTCTCATAGTTCACATACGTAAGGCAAAGTGGCAGATTATACTCCTCTGTCTTTTGTACAATCTGCCGGAAAGGATGTACGTGTTCAATGGTACTAACCTTTTCGGAAACCGGCTTGTTCGGGAAGCTGGAAGTCGTCAAGTCTGCGTGCGAGACGATTCGTAATTACTCTCAAAAACAGCACGTAGACGCGGCTTAGAAGGGAAATCGGTCTGTAGTTTTTCAAGAGAGCGTTGTCACCTTTCTTGAAGAGCAAGACCACCGCACTTCTACTCCACGCTTTCGGAATAGTGCGACCATGGAGGATGCAACCAAAAAGCTTCTAAAGGACTTCAAGTACCGGTTTTCCTTTATACGAGTGGAGTTTTCCCGATCTGACCTCAATTCTACCCCTCGACCATCGATATGACGCTCCGCTAGAGTGACTCAACCTCTCGCTCACTCTCGATCCATCTGGTATTTTATACTCATCGACATACTCAAAAAAATTGATTTTAAAAAGTAATAAGCAATTCAAAATTTGATATCTTTGAGTGCAAGTCAAAGCATAGGTATCGAGGAACTGATGACCTCAACTGCATAAACTATTTCTGTATTTTATACTTGTCTTTATTTTTTATGTTTAAATATTAAATTGGAGTCTTTTGGGTAGACGAAGCAATATCACAAGCTCAAGGTTATTTAAATAGTTACATTAAAAATCATCCTGTCTTCCGCTTATGCGGCGGGATTTTATCCTCAAAGAATCATGCCCACTTTCCATACATTTAAAACCTGATAGTAAAATTTGATGTATAATTATAAAGTGTAGTAGAAAAACTACATGTGAGCTTAGAAAATAATGTCATATAGTCATTTTTACGATTTAAACGCTTCGAATTCCAAAAAATACAAATGGCACTTTTAGGTTAGGATTTGCCGTAAGCAAATGGGTAATAAAAAAATAAATGTGCTATAACTTATTATTAACGCTCGAAGTTAAGATACCAATACTTATCTAGTTATGATCTAAAACGTCTTTTTTACTTTGTGAATTTCTTGAAACCAACTGCCCCTAAGTCACCACTTACTCTCGATGATTTTCACCATAAATTGAGTGTCTAGCTCTATCTGCTATTTATTCGGCACACATAAATACTTACCAACAACATTTAGTTCATCTTGTATTATCAAAATGATCACTTATCAACCAAACACATTTCATTGACCAATGGTACATACTTACATACATACCTGCTGAACAAAATGAAACAAACAAATAAAACACTATGTTAAAGTGGCATGGTTTATTAATTATCATCATTTTCGCTTAAATCTCTCACCACTTCGTCATCCAGAAATTCTGCTGGAGCAGAAATATTTTCTTGATACCATGTAGGGTTGTAAAAAGAAGTAACACAAACAAAATGGCACAGTACACAACGAGACGCAAACGCAACAATATAATGTACTCTATGGCAACAACGAAGAACTGCGCTGATACCAATAGCAGAACTGTCAAATGTCAAAAAAAAATCCGTTTCATTCGTCCGCACTCGATTACATACTGAATGATTCATTTATTTTATTATTATATTATTTTATATTAATATGCACTATACAAATACAAATAAATAAATAATTACTGATTAAATGAAACATAAAATAATGTATAAAACTCAGAAACAGAGTTAAATAAAGTAAAGTAGCAGTGTATAAAATGGAACGTCCTAGAAAAAGTATAGTTGAGATGCATTCAAATATATTGTACGTTTACCTTTGACGTAGAATAAGCTAATAGAAATATGTAAAAATATTTTTTTTCTGCGTTTCTTTTAACGTCTTGTAACGTAGCGTAATTAATTTACAATTCAATTAGCTGAATTTTAAGATTTATTTCATTTCTATACATTATCAGGTGAAAAATGGGCATTGTTCTTTAAGTGGTGGTCCCCTTGAATTTGAAAACTTGAATTAAAGCCTATTTTAAATAAAATTGAAATTAGGAACGATTCACAATTGGCAAAATATTACGTATCGTACAAACGAAATAAAATCTGTTGAATTTTCTCTATTCGGCTCTTATTTCTTCTTTCTTTTTTTTTGGAGGTGGTTGAAAATTCGTCAAATAGGCATTAAATTGATGACACCTATAATATAAAGACTTTGTCCCTACCAAGATCTTATAAGTGGCAGTTTACTTTTATTTTGGGTGAACAAATTATTCAAAAACATATATAATTTTAATGGGTAACAAGGACATTGTAAATTGGTACATTTTTATAGTTGAGACATCTTTTAAGTATTTGAAATACATATGCCAGAAGGCCAAGAAGACAGAAGGACAAACTCTTTCATAGACGTATTGTATCATAAACCTATTCCCAATACTTTTATCATAAAGTTTTAGTAGGATTGTTGTGTGATTACGACTTTTATATTGAGTTTTATGGTCAAATAATAACTTTTTTGATTTTTTTTTAAATAGAATGTAGAACATATAATTTTCTTACTGTTGGCAAGTTACAAATTTGATACAAGTCGCTGGTTAAAAAAGGAATGTTTTAAAATGAAAAAGAAAGAAAGAAAGAAGAAAGAAATTCATGACTTTCAGAAGTAATCTCTATGACCGTTCCACTTCTAGAAATTTAGTTTTCATTGCTCCACACCAGATAGGAAAGTACTTGTTGTTAATTGCAATTTCAATTGCTGATTGTCATATGCTTGGTGGTGAAGGAACATATTTGAGAAAACCAGGAACCATACATAACCATACATACATATTGCACACGCCATATTAAATGTACCATTTATACGATTACCTTAAAAAAATTGTACAAGAAAAACTCAGTATGCTATTAGATAAACGTTCTGTATTCGATCGTTTACGTTTAAGAACTTCAAAGAGACCAAATTATGTACAAATAATAAACATTGTTCCGGCGTCCGTTTTACTTTGCTTTGACTCCTCAAGCGAGAATAACAGCACAACAGAGCCACAGAGCCAGTGAATAATCTACTCAAGTACAAGGTATAACTAAACAAATCAGACGATTAATAATATTTACCTGACTGCCCAGAAGAAGGATAATATTTTTCAAGAGTGAATGATCGTATGTCCATTTTTTTGGCATGCTCTGTAGCCTAAACTGTTTGATGAATTTAAACACATGGGGTGTCTTTAGAGGCATCTTAGTTGTAAATGTGACATGGGGTATAATATTTTTTCAGTAATATTTTTAAGCAGTCGGATTTTTAATTGCCTTTAAGCTTGTGCCCTTTAAATTTTTTAACGTAAAATAAACTTGAGCGGTTGCAAAACTTATGTATTCGTTATATTTTCGGGCTGAAAAAGTATGACCACGTCTCCTCATATCGCAAACAGCTCAAGTGGCTCCCAATCCGACTTCGCAGTAGTACTCGAATCCTTTGCCTCCTCTTTAACATACTATACAATCCAACATTACCACCCTATCTACGTGATCGATTCCACTTTGCGCACTCCCCCGATGCAGTTTGCAGATCACATTTAAAAACCCTCCTAAATTTCCCTTCCTCTAGAACAAAGTCCTATTCTCACTCTTTTACAGTACATGCAGTTAGGTTATGGAATTCTCTTCCTGCTGCAATTCGAGACGCTCAAACAGTATTCGTGTTCAAAAGGCGAGTCAAAGAGCACTATCTTTCTTTGTCGTCCCAATGATTATATATATAATATATTATTATATTTATATATGTAATATATATATGTATATATATGTGTATGTGTATATGTATTTATAGTGGTATTTAGTTATATGTATGTTTACATGGATATTTGTTTTTATTAGCTTTACTTTATGTTAAGTATATTAATATTATAAATTTTTATTATAAGAGTGCACACTAGTTCAGCTTCTCTTTTAATTTGTCCAGTATCAGGCCGGCTGGAAGAGATTTCAATATTAAATAAGCAGTGCCTTTGTACAAAATATCTTTTTTTTTCTTCATTGTAACATTATTTTGTGTGTACATAAATTGTTAAATAAATAAATAAATAAATAAATAGTGACGCTGCAGCTATAATATAATTGTAAAATGAATGGATCGGCTTGACCAGGGAAGGACCACGCTGTTAGAGAATACCAAAAGAAAAATCAACTTAGGGACCTTCAAAAAACGAGATTACTCCTTTTTAAACGCTGGCAACGCACATGCAGTTCCCTGGTGTTGCAGTTGTTTATGGGTGTCATTTGACACTTATCATCAGGTGAGCCGCATGCTCCTTTGGTCCATTTTTTGAACAACAAAAATTTAAATAAAATAGAAATTAATGTTGCTATGTTTCGTATGGTGAGTGTGTAGGACCGGCCTTTTAAAAAAGAGTAGGTTCTTTTCTTGAAGGTAAGTCGTATCGTATTTACGATAATATGCTAATCGCTTTAAAAGCCCTTCATGAAATTGGTAGTTTTTAATTGTGTAAAGATGACAAACATTAAAACAATCTACATGATAGTAATAGATGTTGCGGCCTATAGAGATGTATATATGTCTATAAACTACAAAATCTATCCTTGATTATAAATCAAAGTGTAGATACATCTTTACCAGTAAAAAGGGTCTCCGGTTTTCTACACTCAACATAGGAAACACAACATTATTCTTATGTTTCATGCTGGTGCTGTGAGAGCGTAGCTGAACCCCAATCATACTGACCCATTCGTGCTACAACCATAATATAGCTGCAACTTGGCTGTATCACGTAAAAACTTTTACTGTTTGTCACTTTAATTTTAGTAAGAAGTGATAGAGACTAAAACTTAAATGTAAACTAAAGTATCACTAAAGAATTTTATTCTGTATTCTTTCATAGTGCAGTACGCACAGATTTAAACAACATTTCAATCACAATGCAATATTTTAATTAAGGGTGTGACGAACTTTAGAATATGGTATTCTCCGTCCTAAATACTTAGTCTTCTATTTCTAAAGATGAGAAATTATGCGGATAATATTTAACAGTATAATTTCTCCGCAATTAAAATTACAACAAAATTGCAAAGTGTGATATCACAAGCCAGAATTTTAGGTGAAGTTATTTTGTTATCGGCACAACTTGGAAATTTTACCACTTAAAATGTACGAAAAGTATGTGATTATAGTGGGCTATTATATACGTCATATTTTACCACTATCCTAAGGGCCTCCATAATTCCTTATGTACACTTATTGCGGTCACTTTAGTCTTCTTAAATTAGAACATTTTCTCTGATATCTTTTTACGTAAATATAACATTTTGATGCAGAATTATCTATACTAATAATAAATTAAAGCGGAAGAGTTTTTTTGTTTTTTTGTTTGTTTAAACGCGCTAATCTCTGGAACTACCAGTTCGATTTGAAAAATTCTTTTTGTATACTATAGCCAAATTCATGTGGAATAGTATCTTTATCTAGCATAAAGCTATATTACTCATCTAGCCTTAAATATGGATATTTGTTAAGCAAGTCAGAAGAAAAAGCACTCCCGAAATGATTTATTCGCGTACGCTGGTGTTATCGTTAGGGATACCTAAATACAATGTTCTAGAAAAATATAGACCTTTACTCCGTCTAAAGAAAATTCCGCGATACCATATGTCTATTTCTTATACATAAGCCATAATTTGGTATTTTGTGACAAAAAATATTCTAAATTTAAACGTGATTTATGAGCGTTATTATTAGGCATGGCCTATTTATCCTTACGAACGGAAGTTACTTCATCATCCAAACAATTTTATGAAGATAAACTTTGTTCTTTATACCATGTTATTTGGACGCAAAGTTTAAGAGATAATGTAAAATTAAAATAATTCAATACTTGGCTGGTCGCGCGAACGACGCTTAAACCCTAGCCGTTATAAAATGCTTGAACTAGTTCATGTCGCGCACCTCGGACACTTGATGACGCGGGTGAAACCGCGGAGCACAGCTAGTGAATTATATAAGTCAATTAACCAATCCTATAAAAAATTGAAATAAACTCTACGATATGATTTCATAAATTTGTTTTAACGCGGATACAACACATTGAACGAAAAAGAAATGATTTTATGTTAACCCATTTAATTTTAACTTTTGGAATTCCGTCGCAGGTTTCAATTAGTGAAAATTAATAACCTTTTTAATTTTACACAATTAAATTCGAAAAATAAAATAAAATAATTTATTTATAAAATAAAATCTAAAATTTTTAAACGATTACACACATACAGTTGTTCTTGTAATGTTTTTGGCATTAAGTTAAGACATAACTTTGTTAATTACTCCTAAGCATTTTTTATGGTTAACAGATGAAATATTGTATTGCTTGTTTGGTATTTTTTGCCATTTAGCTAATAAAACCACTTGTAGAATCTTAGATTTACAGAAACAGTATACCGTCCTGTAGGTACCGTCCATACTAACACCAACCCGCAGGTAACAACAGAGAAAAGCAGCATTTTTCTGATATTAACCAAAACAATGAAAACGGTTGCCAACCCGCCAGTCAAGCTTGACAACTACTTGTAACTTTGGTCAGAGACAAGTGTGGCTAGGTACGTCGTAACAGCGTATAGGTGCTGATTATCAGGTAGGTCTGCTCGTGCTTGCTATACACTATAGAGTTTTTAAATCGGCGGATATTTGGTTCTATTTTAATTTTAAGTAAATTTTTAAATTATATTATTATTTTTACACTTTCAAGAAAAGGGCAATGCCTACAGTACTTTTAGACGTTTCTTTACCGATCAGATTAAACTTTACATCGAATAACCAAGATATTTTACTGCGGGAGTCAATAACATAATTAGGAAGAGTACAAAACCCAATGATAAAAACGTCAATTGTCAATTTGTACCAAATAATCCGTCGGATACATCAAAGCTATAAGTACTTTCAATACTTAGAATCAGACGACCGTAAGAGCTCAAGAGATATCTATTGGCCACAGTATACACTTACCAGCAGGTTGACTGTGTGCTCGCTTGTCACGTATTTTATAAAAAACACTTTGTTACGTAAAGATTATTGACGACAAAGAACAGCAAGTACTGTTATTTGTTAGCAGAAATAGAAAAGAGTATGGTAACTACCCAGACGGACACCAAGGCAGTAAAAATCCTAGCGCCTAAAACTAGGCAAAGATGTTTTACAGCATAGCATTATTGAGTTATATGTACTACGTACTAGAGAAGTCATTCCAAACAAAAATTGTGTTCTACTCTATATCTAGCGACGACTACTCCCGCGCATGCGCGAAGACTTTAATTTGATATAAAATAAGATATTAATATAAAATATCTTTATTTAATCTAAACAAACATATTTCTAAATAATATGTAATAACAATTATTTTATGGAATTCACAAATCTTCAATTTACGCAATATTTAGTTTGTACGGATTGCAGTACAGTTCAGTTGAACATAGTCAATGTTCGGAATGGCTTCTCTAGTACGTGGTACATATATCTCAATTCATAGCATTCATAAGTATATTTGTTACATATGAAACATATTTGGGTTTTTATATTTAACTTTTCAAGTTTCATTCACTTTTTTAAAATAAATAAAAAATAAAAATTTATTCGATTAAAACTTTTAATCCTTCGTCATGTACGGTTTAAAATTCTATCTCCGTCTAAACTGATATGAAATAAATAACAGCATCTGTACATCCTTGGTTACTTGTGCTAATGAACCAAAAATTATCGCTGTAAAATGGAGTTAATGACTTCTTGTGGAATAAATTCGAAGTTTGAGAAAGTTATTTGAAACTTCATTTTGGTATATTAAATTTCGTATGCCTATTAATTCCAGGAGTATATGTAGTATGTACGTGGTCTAGTGATAGGAATACCTGGCTGACTAAGTCCTAGGTTGAAATGACTGCCTCCATGGTCCAGTGGTCACAAACGCGATTGCTGATCATGAGTGTTCGACTCCCGGGTCGGGTCTAACAAAAAAAAACTTATTTATTGAGCTTTTCTGTCAATAAATCCTCAGTAGCTGTCCGGAGTTAGGAAGTTGGTGGTGACTCAACAACCATTGGTAGAGCCAAGCGGTAGCTTTTGCTGTCGCAAGGATGAGCCAGCTCAAACCGGGGTGGTACCACGACCTCACAGAATACCAGCGTGAAGTAGAAGTTTACCTCTGCGTTGCGCTTGGTAAGTGCAGGTGGTCGGAGGCCCAATTCCCCCCCCCCCCTCATCAACATGGCAGTGGAATTAAATAAAAGACTACCCCAGGAGGGTACCATCACCCCTGGAGATTCCCTCGCTGAGCACCCACGACCAAAATACTTCACTCCTGAGCGAGGGGGCTCATGCTGCCCCGCGTATTCTGGGGGGGGGGGGGGCAAAATTCTGCTCGCGACTAATGCTGCTCGGGGCAAGCGGAGCAATACTGTCACGCTATCCGTGAATTTTTGCAACATCAGGGGACTTCATTCCATTCATTCCAACCTTAACGCTGTCCATTACCATCTAGAGACGGCGAAGCCGGCCTTGCTCTTTTTAACCGATACTCAGGTGTCCTCTCCGGCTGATACTTCATATCTCTCCTACCCGGGGTACAAATTGGAACACTCCTTTGTGCCTCGGGCTGGAGTTTGCGTATACGTCGATAAAGGACCCTTTATTTGTTATTTATTAGGCAATCCTCACGGCTATATTCATTTTTACTTATTTTTCAATTTTGATGCTAGATTTCGATTTTTATTTATTTATTTATTTCATACAACTAAGTGTTGTACTAATTCAAATTTGTTTAATCTTAATATATAAAAATTACGTTTCACGTTGTTTTTCCGCGATGGACTCCTAAACTACTGAACTGATTTCAATGAAATTTTGCACACTGTGTGTATTTTGGTCCAACTTGAGAGATAAGATAGTTTTTATCCCGATAAATGACCCTCAAAAATTTTTATTGCGAATTTAAGGATTTTAACAGGAAGAGTCGTTGGAAAGGGCAAAACAACGTTTGCCCTTTCCAACATATATATATATATATAGTACTGTCTGTCTCTAGCCACCTGTATTCAACAACTTCCTCCATCTTTTACCAGGTAGTCAATATCTAGTCAGGGGCCACCCTACATCTGGGGGCACGGTAGTGCCCCCGCCAAGTCGAGCAAAAAAGCGGCACGGCCGTACTATCCTTTTCTCGAATAAGTTCAGGCCATTTCCGAAACCCTATAACTTCGTTATGGATAGAACTAGAAGCGTGAATTACCACCATAATATTCACCATATTTGGTAATAGCCAATTACCATATAGGCATTGTATAAACTCGGTATATTTCAAATTTCATTAAATTTGAACCAGTAGTTTAAGAATTATAACTAGTCAAAATTTCTTAATTTTGTCACTCACTGACTGACCGATCATCAAAACTCTGAGGCACTCCTAGCAGACATAGAAACTTCAAATTTAGAATACAATTTTTGTTTAATATGTAAATCAAGGAAAAATTAAAATATTTTACAATTTCGTTCCAGTTTTAGAGATACATTAACTGCATATATAACTTTGTAATGCCATATAAACATATAGTATTACAAAGTTACATTTGCAGTGAATGAATCAATGTACCTATATATGTAGATATAATGGAATAATAGGTGTAAATAGCTACTTAGATATAACTATCTACAAAAAGATATGAAATGCCATCAAAAACATAACTTGTAAAAAAGGCCAAGTCTCGCAACTCAGTTCTACCGTAAAAAGTTGTGAGATCCACGTAATACCAAGTCGGTTAATTTATTCAGTCCATAGATTGATACATAGATTGACTTGGCAATCGCACAAAATAATCAAATTTAATATAATATGTATTACTTGTGAGATATATTGTGTTTTCATGCGATTGCCAAGTTAATCTATGTATCAATCTATAGACTAAATAAATTAACCGACTTGGTATTACATGGATCTCACAACTTTTTACGGTAGAAGAACTGAGTTGCGAGACTTGGCTTTTTTACAAGTTATGTTTTTGATGGCATTTGGTTTACCGGTGCAAGACTGCCACTCGAGAAACTTTGATCCCCATATATGGTTCTTAGGAATTAGGGATTTTCAAGGAAAGAGCCTACTTTCTTTTAAAAGACCGAAAACGCAATAACAATTTATTTGGTGTTGTAGTTGTTCATGGGCCGTGGGAGTTACTTACCATCAAGTGAGCCGAAAGTTCGTTTGCCTCTTCTTTCATAAAAAAAATAGCTTCATTGCCATTCCATTACCAATTCAGCTTAATGATTTGTTGGGCTAAGTCAGTTACACTGTTACTACTGCGGTTAAATTTTAAACAATCTAACTATGAAAGCCGTAATAAAATTAATAACGTTTTATATCAAAGTACGCTATTAATATTTCATATACCGGAGAAAAGTTACATGTCTCTCTACATTTTATAGCACTTTTGCGTGTCGTTTCCGAACAGCAGTAGACACGTTCTTCCTTTAATGTTTAAATTTTATGAAATGGTTCAATATGTGCTGCAGCTGGTAATGTTTCATACATTGTGCTTCTGAAAATGAATTGTACTGAAATGTTTCATTTTAAAAATTTGTAAAATAGTTCATGAATAAATGTTTCAAATATATCATTCCGTAAAATTGTAGAAACAGGAGTGATTATATATTACATAACTAATGCAATAGGCATTGTTCATGAACTATGATAACCCTAAACGATAATAATACGTGAAAATACTACGTGGGAATACTAGGTCAATATTTAAATTTCAGATTGTTGACACGTTTTTACGCGATAGCGTCATCCTGCAGCTATGATATGGCTGTAACATGAATGAGTCGGCTCGAACTGGAGATCGCTTTTAATGAAAACGAGGCTTTCCATTTAAGTCCTCAGGGTTGACAGCACATCAGCACTTTGATTTTTAATCGAGGATAGATTTAGATGCTTATGGGGTACAGCATCCACTTACCATCACGTGGACTGTGTGCTCGTTTGTCACCATTATTCTATAAAAAAAACCGTTGAGAAGTAGGTGAAAACTGAATTGAAATATTCGACTATATTCATCTCTTGGTGGTAGGATTTCATTTCCACTTATGAGTCCATCTAGAAGTTACCCTCTTACCTTTTTCTGTATGGATAGAGTGCTTGCATTACTGTGTTTGAGAAAGCCAATAATATTACACGCATTCCAACTTATTCCTCAGGGATCGACAATCTATCTGTAGTCGTCTTTGTATGAGGTTGACTGAAGAGCCCTGTAGTAGTCACTTACCAACGGATGGACTGCGATTTTGTTTGTCACTTCAGTTATATAAAAAATCTACAGGGAATCTATATGGAATGCATGAGGGAGGGCTTATGTTTAGCAGTGGAATTTTATGTGCTGTAATGACGGTGAAGCGGCGGTGTAAGAACATGCATTACCTCATATCCCGTGGGGGTCGTAAATGGCGACAGAGAGAATCAAACAAGAGAAATTTTGCAGCACCGTCTTTTTTATATTTATATAAAAAATAAAACAAGTAATTTGTTTAAAATTTGAACTAAAAAAAATAATTTACATTTTTTTCTCTCATAATATTTCAAGTCAGGAGGTTTTAAGGGCTGTAGTTCTTTAGCCAACTATTTACTGTGATCTTACAAGAAATCCCCTAATTCAGTGAAAAACAATATAAAACACATTTTGTCTCACAATTTTTATATACTTTATTCCCATTTTCTTCGAGTACATAGTACTCGTAATTTAGTATAAGATAAATTAAGTACGGGCGTGATTTGGTTTGTCCATTCTATCTAGGGAGTTGCCCTATTTGTTGCCAATTTGCAAGTTCTTTGTGCTTTTATATTATATTAAAATTCTGAAATGTATTTCGTGAAAATACAAATAGATCGAAATTTTCGCGAAATTGGTTTCGGGTCGATATAATGAACTTCGAAAATAATTCATACCACCTTCGAACTAGAAATATATTAACTTTTATGACCATAAATAAATTACAAAGTTACAGACAGAACTGACTGCCTCCTTGGTCTAGTGGTAGTAAGGGCGATTGCTAATCATGAAGTCCCGGATTCGAATCCCAGGTCGGGCCAAATCAGTTATTAGGTTTTGCTGTAAGAAATTCTCAGTAGCAGCTTGGAGTCAGGAAGTTGGCGTTGTTTCATCTCCGTGCCTAGGGTTCTGCCTAATCTCTCTCCAATCGTTCCATATTGCCGTCATTTCGGAATATGTGAGGGACGAAATAGAGCATGCACCCGTGCTTGTGCATACAATCGGGCACTATAATAGTGTACTGAGCAGTACATTGAGACTGGCCGCCGTGACGGAAAACTGTGTGGAGGATATAATTATTATTAAATGTACGACTGTTTACGAGTACATCACACTCCTGGGCAAATGCCTCCTCTCATTTCTGAGAGGGTTTTAGGGCAAAAATGTCAGATACGCTTCCCCAAGAAAGGTTCCTGAAGAAAGGTACTCGAGTGGCAGCCTCGTACCGGCAGGCGAAGTGTAGGGCGTCCCCCCATTAAATGGAGTAACGACCTATGCAGGAAGTCGATGCAGGTGGCTTACAACCGTGCTTTGTGGCATTCTTTGGGGGAGGCCAATGTTCAGCAGTGGACTTGTGAAGGGCTGTAATGATGATGATGACGCTTCCCCAATGCGTGTTCGCGGACTTCACATGTATTCGAAATATTGTCTCTTTCTTCTTTGCGCTTGAACTGCCACGACTCAGGGGCTAAGTACTCGACAAATAAATTATAAGAAGTCGGATTTATTACTGAGCCACCAATCTTTAAGTTCCTTACTCTATAACAACTATCAGCCTTCGGGTTGTCATCATCATCATTCATTGCCCTTCACATGTCCACGAACGAATGTGAAAACACTCGACCGTGAGTCGCCTGCATCCATCGATTTTACCATGTTACTCTGGTCTTAACATCTAATTGACACTCGAAAATCATCCTTCCGCATCGGTGTTAGAGCTACCCCATGTATGGCTGTATGGCTGTTTGGCTACCCATGGCCACTTAGCGCTCATACAGCCTATGCGGCTACCCACAATGCAGTCAAAGCAAAATATATACGTAACATCTATTTCTATGCGCACTGCGACGCGGCTCGCGCCCGCGACCCACAAAACGCTCTGGTCGCTCGGATGGCTGCTGCCATAATGACTGCCAGCTGGGCGGTTGGTATTCGCACTGTGCGGCTTAGTTTGCGGCTGCCTGCCATTAAGTGTGGTTGTGTGCACGCTTATGATAGATACCAAATAATGTGACATCGAAATCGGAGTCGGCCAGCAATTAGGAACACCAAATTGCCAGAATATTCTAATAAAATTTTAAAATAAGTCTTTGAAAAGAACCAATTTGACCGCAAATCGCAACGGTTTTTCAAACGCAGATGCGGTTGCGAATGCGGTCAACCGAATTAGGAGCAGCAGCAATCCGGTTCCACAACCGCATCATGCGGGGAGCTGGAAGGCTCACCACAGGATGCGGCTAGCCCTCCGGCTCACCACAGGATGACCTGGGGCTAGCCCATTGCGCTCTATCTATAGCTTGCTGAGCGGCTTTATACCGAAAGCAGTGTAGAACCACGTTTCAGATTCATTCGTAAACTAAACTATTAGGATGTCTGATTCAAGTATAATATTTTTAATAATAATAATAATTATTATATTTTTAATAATAATAATAATATTTATATTGCCTTACCAGGAGAGAAAACTTTATAGATACCCCATAATAATAATAATAATCTTTATTAAAACTTAGGTTACAAGCAAATTGCTGCACTGATTCCTAAACTAGGATTAATTCTGTATCTTAGGATATCAGTACCTTCCCATACAATTTTACAATATTAAAATTTAACGCAGACTTTTATAAAACATTTTTTAAATACAACTCAGTTATTTCTATTCTACCGTGTGTGTGTGTGTGTGTGTGTGTGTGTGTGTGTGTGTGTGTGTGTGTATGTGAGAGAGAGAGAGATAGAGAGAGAGAAAGAAATAGGGAAAGAGTGAGTGAGTGAGTGAGTGAGTGAGTGAGTGAGTGAGTGAGCGAGTGAGTGAGTGTGTGTGTGTGTGTGTGTGTGTGTGTGTGTGTGTGTGCGTGTGTGCGTGTACGTGCATGCATGCGTGCGTGCGTGTGTACGTGCGTGCGTGCGTGCGTGCGTACGTGCGTGCGTGCGTGCGTGACCTATTAGCTTATACGATACTATGCACAGTAGCTATACGCACAGTATAAAAACATAGATGATGCATTTAGTAAATATAGCCATTCAAAACGTGTTAATTTGCTTACAAAAAAAGAAGCATCAATAAGAACACTATAAAACGTAATAATTATTCTGACACAAGCGATAAAATGAAAATTTAATCAATATCAAAATTAAATTTGAAGAAAATTCTAAACTTTTCAAAAACCTTATTCGTATATTTGAACTCGTATGTATGTATACTCGTTTAAAAATGAAGTCACACTAAGAAGTTTTCTATTTTTAAGCTCTCAGATATTTATTATTATGATTCCTAATATCACAACATACTCTAATAAATATAAATAAAATTAAAGTGCCTGTCTGTAATAAAATGAGCGGATTTTATGAGATGCCATTCCATTTAGTCGTGAATCATTTTCAAAATATTTGTGTCTGTTTTTGAGTCTTTATGTATTTCTATCTGTCGCTCTGTATCTATTAATCTTCGGAATAGCTGAATATTGACTGAATGAACAGATAGAGAGCAATGTCGGGAGTGATCTAGGCTACTACTCATATATTTTCTGCGGAAAACTTGGAGATATTTTTTAAAATAAAAGCGAAAATTTCATGAAATAAATCATCTTTGATTATCATTAACCTAAATAAAGTCACATTTATATGTCTGAACCGAGATTCGATAGTATATATTAATCATCAATAATAATATGTAATCCACATCCAAGTCATTGCACTTTTGATAGGCTGTATATGTATATAAAATCCCCTTAAGGAAAGTCACGCAACCAATGCACAACATTTTGCATAAATGAATCAAATTTTAATTGAACAATTAACCCAGTAGCATTACATACTTAGCAATTTGAGAGCAATCAGAGAATAAAACAATCTCTTTATATTTATCTTACAAAAAACAGCGTTTACAAAATTAATAAAAATTCTCAGAGATTTGTTGAGAATGCGTCAACACATCGGTTTAAATTGCATAGCGGTAACGAACGACTCCCAGCAGCGCGACGCATTACACAGATTAAAATGTCTTTTCAAAGGCACCGCGTAGATTCAACTGTCAACTAAGAATAATTAAAGCAATAAATATAATGTACCTGTGCTTTTTTGAACTTTATTGAATAAAACTTTAGCTTGTTTGTGTTTAGTTTGTGGTTTTCACAGACGCATGTATACAATAGAATAGAATATTTTTTTAATCAATAAAGATTACATGTGTAATTCTTATTGAAAGTCATTTTTTACTATACTACTAGTTCGAAAAAACCCTCTGTCCTAGGAAGAAGCAGCAAGAAACTCTGCGGGACTTTATATATATATATATATATATATATATATATATATATATATATATATATATATATATATATATATATATATATATATATATATATATATATATATATATATATATATTACAATATAAATGATTACAAACTATTTACAAAATTTATTTTAGAAACTGCTTGGAAGCGACCACCTCATTCCCAGGGGTTATTATCAACCATGTATTCATTTATACTATAATAACCCTTTTTATACAGTTTCAGCTTAACAAAACATTTAAACTTGGTAATAGAGAGAGCCTGTATACTTTGCGGGACCTTGAAATAGCGTATACATTGCCCCAAGACTCCGTGGAGTCGTGAAACTGGTATCACTTGCCTGTATTTGTTCCTAGTGTTTACAGAGTGTATATCACTTTTTTTTACTAAAACTACCTTTGTTTTTGTGAACATACATTAAATTTTGTAAATATACTGAGAGGCCAAAGTTAATATATTTATTTCTTTAAATTTATCTCTAAGAGACTCTCTCGGTTTTAGATTGTAAATAGCTCTAATGGTTCTCTTCTGTAAAACAAACAAAATTTTCTGAATCAGCTGTATATCCCCATAGCAAAATCCCATAAGACATTATGCTATGGAAATAACTGAAATAAATTAATCTAGCTGTCTCGACACTAGTGAGACCTCTAATATTTTTTATAGCATGGGCTGCAGAACTTAGTCTGCTTTCTAATTTGGATATATGGACGCCCCACAGAAGCTTTGCGTCGAGAGTGCTGCCAAGAAAAACAGGGGATACAACAGGGCTCTGTTCCTCCCCATTTTAAAACACATTGGTATGCAGATGTTTAACATTCGTTGTTTTAAATTTTATACAATTAGTTTTGTTTCCGTTTAAATGTAAATTATTAACGTTAAACCAATGCACTAATTTTGATATAGCATTATACACTTCGTCACATTTAAATTGTTGACGTATAAGTTTAAAAATCAAGGAAGTATCATCAGCAAATAATACTATATCATGATTATCCCTTACAAGGACAGGTAAGTCATTAATATACACTAGAAACAGGAGTGGGCCGAGAATCGAGCCCTGAGGGACATCCATTTGTACAGGTGACTCGGAAGAACTTTTACCATTGGTAATAACTTTTTTCATTCTATTACTTAAATATGAAATAATAAGTTTAAGCGCTGTGTTCTTGACACCATAGTACTTTAGCTTCCTGATTAATGTCTCATGGTGAACGCAGTCGAAGGCCTTGGATAGGTCACAAAATATACCCAAAGCATCCTGTGAATTCTCCCATGCATTAAATATATATTTAATCAGCTCAACACCGGCATCAGTTGTCGAGCGATCCCTTGTGAAACCAAATTGATTTTTATGAAGTAAATTATTTATATTAAAGAAATTTAACATTTGATCAAGAATGATTTTTTCAAAAATCTTACTAAATGTTGGTAGTACAGAAATTGGTCTAAAATTGGCTGGGTCTAATGTACTACCAAATTTAAATATAGGTATGACTTTACTATGTTTCATTAAATCAGGAAGCACACCAGATTCGTCACTTGTATTAAATATAGTGCCTAGATGAGGTGCTATTATATATATTATAGATAAAATAACTTTAACGCAAATCTCCCATAAAACTGCAGTTTCCTTAACATCAATAGGTTTAAAATATTCAACGATATCTTTTGGCATTACTCTATGGAATTTGAAAATATTTGTACAAGCCTTTAGATATTGTTTAAGCAATGATTCGGTGACAGTAAGAGAAGAATTTAATGATTTTGTTTTCAAAAAGGAATATCAGTAAAATGTTTTTCAAAAGCCATAGCAACTTCTTGATCAGTTCGCATTATATTATTGTAAATATTCAATTGGAAATCCGAGTTGCGCGGTTTGACCTTGCTCGTTTCACTATTTATTTTTCTCCAGGTCATTTTAATTTTTTTGGATGCAGTTTTAATTGAAAAGCAGTCTTGGTAGTCAAAAATTTGACTAGTTAAAAAGTAAATAATAAGATAGCACATTTGCTACCAGTCTTAAATTTTATTTGGATAGGTAATACCTATCTTTTGTCTAAAACTTTTTTATTAATTTATTTATGTCAATTAAATGAAATTTATGATTATTATCATTACAATTAAATGTTAAATTTAAATTATTATTAAATAATAAATTATGCATTTGTATATTTAAATTATGTCTTAACTAATTTTCCTGTGGCAATCCCTGTATGTGAAAGTTATTTCGGTGTAAGGCCGTAAAAAGGTTGCTTCAATAATCTTCCATATCTTCTTAAATTAATTTCTGTAGCAGCTGCTCTTACTTGCTGGTGAAGTTTTGAATAAGTATTGCATAAATGTTCTCTAGTAAAAAATCTAGAGAGTTTAGATCTGGAGAACGAGATGGCCACGCAATTGTACCAAGACGGCCAATCCATCTATCAGGAAATGTTTAATTTAGATAGCCCCGTAAAGTACGTGCATAATGTGCTGGACAACCATCCTGTTGAAGCCACATTCATCGAAGTATATTGAGTAGTACATCTTCTAACAAGTCTTGTAAATCGTTTTCGAGGAAATTCCAATAATGCTAATTCAATAATAATAACGGTAATTCAAAAGTGCCAATAATTTGTCCGTTTATTATTCCAGTATACAAATTAATTTTTAATTGGTTTTGCGATCGGTTTGATCGGAATGTTGAAATAACCATCCTTTTTGCATGTTGTTTCGTCGGTCCATAATATTTTATCCAAAAATTGCGGATATCTACAGTGGTCTACATTAGCGTACACATGGGGTCTTCTGCAAAATAATCAAGTTTTAGCTTGTTTATTTTTCATAATAAAGAAAGTAACTTCATTTCTTGTTATTAATTATTTATTAAATCTTACTCAATTCATAATCAAGCGCTTAAAGCATATATACCCTCCATAAAACACTGCTTTATACACCACGCATAAAGTAAGAAAACAATTTTTTAATCTCTTTTGGGATAAAAACTAATTAACAAAATAAAACGTCTTACTCGTGTTCTTAATCCAATTAATATTTTGAAGTATTGTTTTGTTAGTAAAATCCAATAAAATAAAATATCGTCACGAAAAAACAAAACCTGAGTAGATGAATCAAGTCCATTAATCACAGTCAGACTCATCATATTGCCTGTTATCAAACTATTATAAAATAAATGATATTCTTTTCGTATCTGATGTGACTTTTACCGAGATATATAAGGTCTTTGTGTTTATTTTTGTCAATTGGCAGAAGTTTTTCATAAAGACTGGATAGAAGCAGATCCACCTTTTCATTTTTGTTTCGTGTGTTCTTCGGTTTATCCATGCAGTTAATCCATATAACAGCATCCTCTTCATAGTTATAATTAAATTAAATTTTAAAGTATTCATTTCCTTGCATTTAAATTTCACTTACATTGTTCATGACATTTTAGTTCCTCGCTAATAATTGTCCAGTTATCGCAGTGCTTGAAATGTGTTTTAAAATCAAGAATTAACTCCTGTTATATTTCAATGACATTATAGGTTTTTCCATCTGTTGTAGATCTGGGGCACAGAACACAATTACTCTCTTCCGTGATTTCTGCGCTATAAATAATCCTGTCTTAAGTCTGTCTCTCAATCAAGGCATGCATGCTGTCCCCTTCGTTTTGGGTATGACAAGGAAATGATAAATAATACTTATATTAATTTTGTTACATACATACATATACATTAAAAATACGACTCTGTTTCAATTCTAGCCTCCACAAATGTCAGACCAGAAACGATACTCTTTTATACCTTTGGGTATTGTCATTTCAATAAATTTATAAACAGAGCTTGCAATTTAATCAGTTGTTTGTTAATTCGAAGTATAGCAAATCTTGAAAAGATACCATATCAAAAATGGTATAATTTTACATGTACATTTAATATTTCTGTAAATCAAAAGTACATACTAAAACTTCTTTATTTGAGTTGTTAATTCCTTGTCTTTTTTTTAAATTAGGTGTTTCTTTTTCTTGTATTTTTTTTTCGGTAGCCTGCGTTTCATTTCCAAATGTGTGGCATTATTCGCATGCGTCTTTTTGGGCTTATGAAAGGCAATATCTATATTTTGTTTACAATATCACGATATTGTCGTGCAGTAGACGCTTTGCCAGAATAAAAATTTGAATCAAACCACTCCTCATTATGCTTGTTATGTGCTTGTACATCTTGGGAAATAAAAATGAGCCATCCAAATAATTAGATTTTGAATATATGCGAGTAATGACGTTCAAAAGGTGCGGGAGCTTCACTAATGTGATCAATCACACCGCGTCATGTGGAATGTTATATTTCTTGGAGGGTGGGCGGATTCTACAAACACTTTTCCACGATAATTTTTTCTAGAGCGTTATAAACATAGTTTAAACTTATCGATAGGGTTCTAAGAAACATTGTTTTACAAATTTTTATTCCAACCATGGTAAAACATATTAAATAGTTTAAAACCGCTTCGAATTATCAGGAACAGTTAAACGCACTTTTGGTATTTTCAGAACGTAATTAGTGATAAAGTCACATTGTCGTGAATGACTGCCACTCCTTTAAAACATCTCAATAATTATTTTTCGGATATCTTCTGATAATATCCTATCATAACATCTTTAACGGCACCTTTTAGAATCAGGATAGGATGTGTTTTTCCATTTCTACTGGTGTTCTCTATACCTCTATTCATTTATTGTATATTCTCTGGCTATCTTTCCATTCTTGATTAAATTACTCCCTTAAGCAACCCTTGTCCTTTTTAATATTTGAATTTCGCTTGCGTCCATTGCTTGGTTTACTAGGAGTTCTTATTGCACAATCAGTATTTTCTATATAAGACCAATCGCTGGTATGATTATTATTTACAGTATAACTAAAGTATATGTAACTATTTGGACTAGAAAACAAAATTTCTGGTGAAGGTTTGGGGTTATAATTAGTCTTAAGTCCATTCACAGGTATCTCGATAACTGAGGATTATTTTAAGTTTTCTATTATTTATGGCAAAGACTGGTTCAGGTGATGTATAATAACGTAAATGTGGAGGCTTTTGATGGTAAAATTTCTTGAATACGTATACTATCTTCTAGGTCTATGTGATCGATAATTAATAGTTCGTCTTTGGCAAGGTAAATACCATGTGGCAAAAGAGGCTCTGATAATAAAGTAAACATGCTCTTTATATCATACCATTAATTAGGCTAATTATGGCAATACAGACAACAGTTTAAAATTAATCCCTTTACTACTAAAAATTTGAATATTATGTTATTTGTAATATTACTGTAAACTATCCCAACGTAAACTGGTATACCTCAACTTAACCCAATATAGAATGTACAGAAATTTAGTAACTTATAATTAATATATAATGAAGAATAGATAATAAATAAATTAATATACCTAGTCAGGTCATAAATTCTGTCACATGTTTAATATAAAATAATTGAAACAAGATTATTCATTATGTAACCATTTATATACCAAAACGAACTTAACAAAACATAGATTCTTATGACACTAAAGTTTATTCAAAATGACCTCCGTGATTTTGAATACAGGCCTTCAATCTGCGGGGCCAGTCGTCTATCGCAGCACTAACGAGGTCAATGTCAATATCGGCGGCTGCCTTAATCAAGGATGTCTTGAGTGACTCCAAATTGGGATGAAGCTTTGAGCACGCTTTTTCCTCCAAGTGTTGCCATATGTTGTAATCTAACGGATTCAAATCTGGACTGGAGGAGGGCCAGTCTTCGTGCCGGATGAAGTCGATTTCACGCGCCGCCAGCCAGTTTTGTGTGCTCTTAGCTCAATGAGCTGGCGCCGAATCTTGTTGGAATACCCAGTGCCTGTTATTCAACATGGTATAAGAAACAGGTTCCACAAGGTTCGTCAGGACTGTATTTTGATACACAACTGCATTCGTTTTTACACCTTTCTCAATCTCATTTTGTTTGTTGTAGTTCTTTTCTACGGTAAAAATTTATTCATCCGAAAAAAGAATTTTCCGATACTTTTTTCCCGCGTACCGCTTCAACAAAGCACGGCATCTCTTCAGTCTCAGGTCCATTAGACGAGCATTCAAACGATGTCCTGTTTTTCTTCGATATCCTCGAAGCCCTAAGTCTTCATTTAACACCCTTTTCACCGTGGTTCTGCTTAACCCCATCTGAAGGGCCAACAGTTTATGCTTACGTTTGGAATTTCTTTGAATTCACCCTTTACAGCTTTTATCACTGCTGGAGTCCTAACAGACTGTGGGCGACCACTTCTTGACCTGTCATCTACACTAGAGTCTTCGTTATATCGTTTGATGGTACGATAAACAAATCTTTTGGTTATATTCAAATTTTTCAGTAAGTCAAAAATTTGAATAGGCGCGTAACCGCAACGATGCAACGCAATAACTGCAACACGGTCTTCTTAAGTTTTGTAAAGTTTGAGTAAAATTCTAAAACGTATATAGTTTTCAGTTTTCAGTTTCAGCATTCTAAAAGAAAAGTTTTTACTGTGTGACAATACTCATGACCTGACTGTGTATAATAGTTAATGTAATGAAAAACTTAAACTACATACCATTTTTTGAAGAGATTCCATGACTCGTTATTTTCAAAATTTAAATGAATTTCTTATATAATTTGAGTGTCTTAAATGTACTAAATTAAGGATAAGTTTTGCTCTAGCATTTTGCAATATTACCTCCAAGCTTATATGAGTTAAAATATAGTGATTTTAAAAATCAAATCTTATATATTGATCGCAAAAATGTACACCTAAATTGACATACTCCCGTGCCACGCGAACGCTGTATACTGGACCAGTTTGCACATGTCGCTTAAAGTACCCCACCTGCACCCCGCGTATACTGAATCCGCATAGTTAGCTTAGTGTACGTCATGTTGAAATTTTAAATAACACAACATGAACCAGTATACGTTAGATTATTTCCAAAATTACTTATGAATTTTAGGTTTTTTTCGACATAGTCTGATAAATAACATGTATTAATTACAATCAATACTGTCAAAACCTGAAAATATCTAAAATGTTAGATGACTCACTACACTTAGGAGCTATCGATTTATGATCTCTGTTTCATTTAACATTCAACGTTTACTTGGAAAGGGATAGAATTAAATATCCGGCACTGTTGTACGAAGTCGTCTAATTTTAACGTAACGCTTTGAAATTTCTTGTTGGTTTGACGGATTTTTATGGTATAAATCTAAGTTTTAAACTGAAATTAAATGACAAATACATGATCTTTGATATGAAAGAAATGTAATTATAGCTTTCTTTACGAATTATTGACTCACCATTAATTACGTGGCTTATCGCAATAATACTTAAAATTAAAAATTAAAAATCTTTTACAACCGACTTCAATATAGTTTATATATTAAGAATAACTGAAAAATTATTGGCCAGGCCAGATATATGGGACCACATGCGAAGCAACAGCTTTCAAACATAAAAAAGAATCATCGGAATCTGTTCACTCAGTTAAATGTTATGAGGTAACACACATAAAAAAAACATATAGTCGTATTGAGTACTGGCTACTTTTTGAAGTCGGTAGAAAATTACTATAATATATTACAGAAATGCTGGCGAGGATTGAACATGGTTTGTTTGAGTCCTGCGATAGAGCGAATCGTTATGTATACGAAACTTCTATAAGTGTAATTGCTATTTCGTCTTAATCTTTACACGATAAGAGTACATTTCTTATTTTCTAAAAGAATCGTTACAAAGTAATCCTGTATTGTTTTTACGAGCAACGCGTTGTAATTATCAAAAAAATGCAGTAACTCGGAAGACTTAAGCTGTGATTAAAACCTACAAAAGTTCAATGCTAAACATGCACCAGGCCTCCTACATGAATTGGTCTTTAGGCGGATATTTATTTTGTCATAGTTGTTGCGCTTGGCAGACGGTTTGGCAATCGCAGTTTTTTATTATTTTGTTATTATCAGAATGCCCATCCCCTGTTGCAATTTCCCTTCGTCACTTCTTATGACACCAGCGGGCGATATGGGGTAGTGGATATTCTAGTCGCTCGAAACTTGTCCCTTGTACAAGAAGAAAACTTAATAATTGCTAGTCTGTACTCCATGATTGGTCTCAAAATTGAGTTCACTGTCTGACGCAAACATGTATCCCAGTTGATGCTAACAAGCTGTGCGATTTAATCAATCAACTACAGAAGCCAAAATCTAAACCGTGTTGTCTGTTTGTGAAGTCAGATATACGTATGAAAGGATATTACCGATGAAATCCAAAATTTTAGACACTGGTTATCAAGTAGATGCTTTCTTTATATAATAAAGGTGACAAAATGACTTGCAATAATGAGCAATAAATGAATTATGAATTATGAACTTTAGTACACATAATGGTATGTGGACACTGCAGGCTATGAACAACTGCAGCCAACTATAAACAAAGAGGGATACAGGTGTGACCTCTGATCACTAAGAGGTAATACCTCACATATACTAGCCCTCTTCACGACACCAGTGAATTGAAATAGCGTGATAAACTCCCACCGCTTTTTGTAATTAGATCATTTGTTATTTTAAAATTTACACACACAAACCATAATTTGATATCTCCATGGCGCAGTGGCTTAGCAATAAGTTTTGGCGTTGAAGACCGTGGGTTCTAATCCCGCACGGAAAAGGTATTTTTATGGCCTACAAATAATAGCTCAAGGTCTGGATGTTTGCAATTTATGTAAAATTCATAAATTGCAAACAACTGCCTCTACGATCAGAAAAAAATACTTGCATGGGGGTAACGATATTTAAGATAAATAAAAAATATTGCGTAAGGAAGGCACTGAATTATTTAAAAAGCCGCATTATTTTTTATAATTTTCTATTTTATAATTTTCACGGTATTATTTTCTCATGTTCTATTTTCTATGATAAAGGCTTATTTCATTTTGAATTTTTCAACTTCGAGCTGTCTACGAAGTAGTCACATACAACACACGAAGTTATGTATGTATATCGTTCAGTTCCCGGAGTGAAATAGTTTCTCGGAAGTTGGACTTCAGACTTTCAAGAAATGCCAACTAAATCTGTATAAGCAATTATGGCCAATATTTTCCGTAGTAAAATTTACGCATTAAATCACGGTCACCAAATCTAAACTCATTACTTTACAATATTATAAATTAAGTGTTACTAAGCGATTGCAAAATGATAAAAATCTAGTGTGTTAAAAATAATAATCTAGTGTGAGTGTTGGTATAGGAAAGCGTAATAGCATGACTCAATCAAAGCGAAGAGCGCCGTAGGTGCAATCAGTCTGCCAGAACACGGTTAGTATGTGTTGTTGGGTAGTAAGTGCATCAGTTGCATAGTTACTTCAAAACGATTTCTATCTCAGAGAAGATTTAATTAAAAGTAGGTGCAGTAAACAAATATAACGGAACAATATGGGGTGTATTGTCCCTTAGGTATGCTAAGATGGTGGAAATACGTAAATGCAGAACTTTTCATCTACCTTTATCTTTAGAGGAAATATTGAATAAATTGTCGAAACCAGAAGATCCTAATGACATTTTTTTATGGGATAAGGGTGACAAACGAGCACACAGTGCACCTGATGGTAAGTGGTTGCTGCGGCCCATAGACATCTACATCTATCCTCGTTTGCGAATCAAAATGCAGATGCGTTGCCACCCGTGAGGACTAAGATGGAATGCCTCATTTCCAGTAAAAAGGGCCTCCGGCCACCTGCACTCACCAAGCGAAACGCAGAGGTAAACCTCTACTTCACGCTGGTATTCTGTGAGGTCGTGGTACCACCCCGGTTCGGGCCGGCCCATCCGTGCGACAGCTAAAGCTGCCGGGTGGCTCTACCACTGTTAAAGAATAAACCAAGAACTATACGTAATTATACGAGGACAACCAATAAAATCTAAGATTATTTGGGAAGTTTTTTTCAACGTGGTATAGCCATGCTGCAGCTATATTAGTAGTATAGTTGCAGCACGAATAGTTCGGCTCGACCGGGGAAGGACCACGCTTTTGCAGAATATCAACGTAAAATAGCAGCTTAACGCTGTGCTTCGTATGGTTAGTATAGAGAACCGGAGACCCTTTTTACTGGAAACGAGGCATTACATCTTAGTCCTCACGGGTGACAACGTCTCTGCATTTTGATACGTAATCGATGATAGATTTAGATGTCTATGGGCCGCAGCAACCACTTACCATCAGGTGGACTGTGTGCTTGTTTGTCACCCTTATCCTATAAAAAAAATAACACCATAATATTAATATTATGTACCACATTCTGGCAATAAATAAATTTGAATTTGAATTGAGACCCTTTTTCTGGTTATGAAGCATTCCATCTTAGTCCTCACGGGTGACAACGCATCTACATTTTAATTCGCAAACGAGTATAGATGTTTATATCTATGGGCCAGAGCAACCACTTACCATCAGGTGGACTGTGTGCTCGTTTGTCACCCTATAGTATATAAAAAGATGTAGTAGACATAAATAAAGTCTATGCCGCACTCTGTTACCTGAAATAAGTAAGGCCGGTTTACTCTGAAATGAAATTACCAAATTACCCTAATCATTTATTTCAAACAATCAATGAAAATTTACAACATGTAGTCGAAACGAATAATAATAATCAGGATGAAAATAATCATATGCTTTCGATTCACTTTTGACACAGATAATGGAGGATAATAACTGAATAGATTATTAGCAATATCCCATATATCCATTGTATGAAAAAAGAAGAAGTACATCACTTTTTGATATCTATCAAATGAAGACAGTTAACATGGCACCCATATATTCTACAGACAAGGATCTTAATGTAAAATGTTTTCCTTATTTGTACCCAGATGGTAAATGTGGCCAAGTCCACAGAAGCTAACGTCAAGTGAATATATTAAAGCCAGACTGATATCAAAACATTTACGATTTAGATTAGATCAACAATATTTTTTCCTCTGCATGACACGAATGTCCGTTAGTTTAATTGAGAAATATTTCATAAAATGAATAAAGTCAAGCAAAAACAAAAAACTGCTGGACAGTATTTCCAAATGTTAAATAATGATGAATTACAATGATATCTGACTGCTATATTCACTAGGTTGAGAAATACTGAACAGTATTAGAAAAAATCCAGGAACGACGTGAATTGCATGACATAAAACTATGGACCAGCCACTTGGTGCCCGTTGAAGTGGTTGTATGACGAATTAAGAGAATAAATGCCATGATACTCGAGTAGATTTCCAGAGGAAAACAAAGGAAGTCCACTCGATAGTCAATAAGACAAATGAATTAGTAGCCCTAGATCCGGTATCCATTTCTCGTTTCATTCTGATAACTTTTTGACAGCGCGAGACATATTATGGTCTCGTCTTTGCAATATTTTACATGAAAATGTTTTTGGTGGAATATATTATACACAATCATTTAGTGCCTACACACCTAATTTCATGGAAATCAGTCCAGTAGTTTTTGCGTGAATCTCGAACACACAATTTTTCTATTGATTAATTATATGTATGGATTACACTCTACCTGATTATAATTGTTTCGTTCTGCGTAAATCAGACCAAAAATTAATGTTTAAAGGCTGAAGGTGTTTGACGGTCCGATATCATAGTTAGCCCGGCAACTATTACATCAGGCCGTCAAACACCTTAATCCCCACCGTGACCATGGGCAATACAGCAAACCACCCGAAACGTCGGGAGTTATTATTTTTATTTATAATTTAAAAAAAAACGTAACCTCAACACTAGGATTTTCTCCTGTATCGTGGTTGCAGGTAACATACATCAATTTTATAACGAAATGCGCTCAAATCCGTGAAATTAGTTTCATTTTAAATATATCACATATTATTGCCCCTACGAGGCAATCTACATGGAAGGCCTATGTTCAGCAGAGAAATTTTGATAGGCTTTAATTGTGTGGTATGCTAATGGACGAATGAAAATGTAGTTTACCAGTATATAAAACTAATTTCGTTAAATACTATTGGTGAAACCAATGAAGTCCAAAATGCTAAGCACGTTCTTACACTGAATGCGCTGCCCGTAGACACTTAACGGTTCAATGCAGGCTGAATAGAAATAACTGCGGCTTTCCAAGTCGTATTGGCTTTTAAAATTTACTGGAAAAACGGTACCTTGAGAACATTCAGCAAGATTTTTAAGATGAGATGTTTATGGCCTTCCGACTGTTTTAATTGACGGTAAGTGGTGATGTAGCCTTAGACGATAATGCTCACTGACTAGACTAAGCAAAGCATGTTTAAGCAAAATATGACGTGGTGAATAGATGGCTCTCATATGTAGGACGATAAAATAACAAAATATTATACTATACAAGCTTTTATGTGGAAATATTTTATTCGTTTTAGAAACGGATTTTAGGTATGAACTTTAGTTCTTTGAAGTCGGATCTTATTTTTTACTAACCACCCACTCTAGATTCGCCTGGTCTACTATCTACTGATCTACTTATGTGACGTTATTTAGACTTTATACCAATTTTTAATTTTTTTTTCAAAGCTCCAAACTTTTTCCTATTCATACATATATACATACATAGATCCTAGCATTGATATCTATCTGTTCGTGAAGTTTCATTACCATTGGTTCAGCTATTGCGAAGATTATAATATGCCCGGATAAACATTTTTTTTAAATGGTTGCAACACTGCCTGATGAGAGGTTAAGCCTAACAAAATGTGGTTATTTCAATATTGCAGACAGACACTTCAATTATATTTCTATGTATAGATTTAAAAACTAATTTTCACGTGACCTTGTCACAAAACAATTGTGGGCAAATAAAGCCTTTTTTTTTGCGGATGGAAAATCATCAAATGACGCCTTTCGCTCTGGGTGGAGCGGAAGGGAGTGTCAGACTTTTACTGACTAAAAACCATCCGTGTTCCTTCAGTGCCCTTACGTTCCGGAGCCGCGGTATCTCTTTCGAACAGCCCGCAGCCCCGGCAGGCGTCGGCCCTTGCGGGCCCCTTCACGATGCTGACAGCTCTTTGAGGCGCGCGTGGAACAAACGCGCCGTCGACACGGCCTGTCGTCGTTAGACGGACGGACGGCGAGCTACCCATTGCTCGCCATCCACAGGCCTGCGCCTACGGTGGCCGGGGGCCACGACGTAGCCCCCGACGCCCGGGGCGTCTCCCGCGGCGGCCGGGAAAGAAAGCTGCTGCTCTCTCCGGGCAAATAAAGCCTGGATTTGAAATAAAGGCAAAGAAAATGGTATTGCTAAATAAAAAAAGATATCGCATAGAAATGAAGGGATATGTATGGAACTGAATTACAGCGTGCGTTGGTATAAAGAAAATGAGAGATGGTAAAATGGCAGCATAATACTGCAGCGCTGAGAACTGGAAACATTTTTACTTTTAATATACCATTCCATACCTTTCAATTCTTAATCGATGACAGATAGATATAGTTGTTTATAGCCCACAGCATCATTTACCATCAGATAAACAGTGTGCTTTTTGTCCCCTTTAATTATAGAAAAACCTGACTACTTAAGGAAAAATGTTAACCTTTGTTAAAAGAAAAACACAAAATTCTTTGAAAGTTTATATTCAAGTGGTTCTTTTTGAAGTGAAAACTTTTAAAGTGTCATTGTGTTTTCGATGACATACGAAAGATCGAGACAAACATTTGTTTCTATGGAATTTAGTTTTTTTTATAGGATAAAGGTGACAAACGAGTACACATCCACCTGATGGCAAGTCAATGCTGTGGCCCATTTATATCCATATTTACTCTCGATAGGATTCAAAATGCAGATTCGTTGACACCCCTGAGGACTAAGATGGAATGCCTCGTTTCCAGTAAAGAGGGCCTTCGGCTCTCTACATTCACCATTCGAAACACAGCAGTGCTAGGCTGCTATTATACGCTGGTATTCTGTGAGAGCGTGGTCCTACCTCGTTCGAGCCGAAACATTCGTGCTACAATTAATGTAGCTGCAGCGTGGCTCTACCACGAATAAAATAATATAATAGATTGAATTAAAAATCCATTATTGCTCTAATATTAGGTGAAAATAAAAGCGTTGAAATTAAAAGATGTATCTAGTTGGATGGATAAGTAAAAAAAAAGGTTCACTTTATATTTTCGACTGAAATAATCTGGAGTAAGTGAAATATTCCTCCGTTTTATATCCGGGGAATAAATCAGAAGGTCCACTGAATACACACAATATGTCTGAATGCCTCGTGAAGTATTAATTACATGTTCATTCAGCTGCTTGATTTACGAAGCGGATTGAGTTTACTTGTATTAATACATAATTCTTCATGATAATTTCCTAGAAAGTACTAACAGTTTTATACTTTACAACTTTCAATTATGTACTATTGAACATACTTTACTTGTTGAAATTGCTTAGCGTTTTTGTTATGTAAACATATTTGTACAGTAAAAATTAAACTTTAAAATAGATAAATCGATTTTAAAACCTAAACAACATAAAATAATTTCCACACAATAGCTTCTTATGTCGCTGGTGTTAAGACATAAAAATAAAAGTTTATTTAAAAGTCAGTTTTTACTTTTTCCAACGCTCAATTGTTCTGTACAAAGTACTTTTTAACAATAACGCTAAGCATTTCAAATGAATATAACACGTATATAATACGTAAGAGTATATAAAATATACAATATCTACAATTCTTGACACACTTGAGTGGACCAAGTTCAAAGTTCTATACGGGACTATTCCTGAAGTATAACTTATTTACTAAAAAAGTGGTCATTAAGGTCGGTTTTTAAACAAAGAAGATATACCAAAAAATATATAAAAAAAATTTTGCGACGTTAAATAATAGTATACTCATGCAGTCCAGGCGGTGAAACGTTACAACAAAAAGGGACGTTTTTTTTATACCGCAATAATTTCTCTTAGAGCCATGGCAGCTCAGGGGCTAGGCGGTTGCTGTAAATTTCACAGTACGCGAGCAACTCCAGTTCGATCTACGCCGGCAACAATGAAATTGTTAATTGAAATTTTAAGTGCTGCTTTACCACGTGATTGAGGTTGAAGTAAAACAACGTGAGAAAACCTGCATGGCTGAGAAAGAAGATCAAAATATTTCAAAGACATGTGAAGTTCGCTAAAACGCATTGGGGCAGCGCGTCAGACATTTCATTGTCCTAAAACCCTTTCAGAAATGAGAGGAGGCCTGTGCCCAGCAGTTGAACGTAAATAGACAGTAACTTTACATTTTACTAATTTCTCAACAACTTTGATATAGAAGTTTCACTTCAACACACGTGCCGAATTGAGGATCTACTCCTTTTTGAAGTCGTTTAATAAGTATAGTGAAATCTTTATACGAGCCTTATAGGCAGACTTTGCATGTACCTTTTTTCATTTTGAGAGCAATACGCTACCCCTCTGTTGGCAGACTTCACAACTACTCGTAACAATTTTATTTTCCTGATATGCAGGTTTCTTCATAACATTTTTCTTCACCGCTGAGCATTTCGGTTAGCTTCACCAGAGAAGGAACTCTCACAGAACCGTTATGTTTACTATAGTTGACACGCTTGGCAAGCGAGTTGGCAAACTGTTTTTTTTATTTTAAGTCGTTATTAGAAAGACGCTGCTGCCCATCTCCTAATTTGTTTCGCTGTTCGTCTCTTACGACACCCACGGCAAGTTAATATGTGGTAGTGGATATTGTTAACTTTCCGACACCCGTTTGTGAACCTTATTCTGTACAAAAAATTTGTAAATTAGCACTTAAAGTTGCAACTTATAATTTCATTGACGCCGGCGGGGCCTGAACCAGATTGCTCATGTACTATGAAAGCTAAGCCCTTGAGTTATTACAGAAGGTATTTATATAAAAAAAGTTATAAAATATTTGATTGCCAAAAGACACAGTTGACTGTCCGGCATTGATTTATAAAATAGGGTTGCGCGTACCATCGGCACCAAATAAAATAAAGCATGTAAAAGTTTAAATACTGTGGCGCAATAATGAGACATAGATTTATTTAAAATCAGTAAGCTAAGCAATGTGCCTTCTCAATTTCATTAAATGCTCGTAGTTCCTATAATATGCATATGCTCTTGTTACATAGTCTATATATATTCTTATTTATAACATTATATTTGTGAAAACTGGGAATCGGTCTACTTATTCTAATTTTTTATGCACTTGATGTTTTAGCTGTAAGTTTTCCAGTGTAATAAAATAAATATACTTTGGTAAACTATATAACATCCTTACGTAGTGATCATGCACTGATCATTACATAACAAAGCTTTGCGGTCAGTAACAATCAGGGAGTCCATCTAGGATGCTTTGTCGTGTCGATGCGTTTTCATTAGCCGTGATTGGGTCATTAGCTTTAGTGACTTATGAATACTTCTGCATTCCTAGTAGACAAAACTATATATAACTCAAAAATACCGTAATAAATACTTTTTTGCAAACAGTTTCGGTATAAATCATCATGCCACCACAGTGAAAAATCTCTTATACTTCATTAATGAAAAAATATCTTTTCATTTTTTATAAGAGGGAGCAAACGAGCATGCAGCTCGCTTGATGATAAGTGACTACCGCCGCTACCCATTAACAACTCCAACAGCAGGGTAATTGCAGGTGCGTTGCCGGCCTTTTAGAAAGGAGTAAGCTCTAATCTTGTATGTCCCCGTATGCCCGGAAAAATTGCTGTTGATAAACAATTTCACAAAGAAGTTGTGCTAGAAAGAAAACTACTAGTAAAACGGACAGTGGTGGATCATCAAGCATCTATATGTTATGGATGGTTCATGAAATTTGGTGAAGTAGGAGTACCGCTAAAGGTGAGTTAAAACCGGTGCCAGTTTATCTAAGTTGCAAAGATACCTTTTCGTGTTTTGTTTTGGGACGATTACACATCTAGTGCCGGTAAAAGTTTTGGTTCCAAATATTTTTAAATATCACGATAATAATAGTTGTTAAGGTCACGTAATATACCAGCCGGCCAGGCAGACGTTGTTCTGCCCTTTCCGATAACCCTTCCTAAGAAAAGAATCCTTAAATTCGTAATAAAAAAATACTGACCGACACTTATCGGGATGAAAACTATCCTATCTCTTAAGTTGGACCAAACTGCACCCAGTGTGCAAAATTTCATTGAAATCAGTTCAGTAGTTTAGGAGTTCATCGCGGACAAACAACGTGACACGTAATTTTTATATATAAAGAAAATATCAACTCTTTTGCCAGATTTGTCCGCTTGGTGATCGAAAAATATCTCTTTTACCACAATCCAACATCGAATTTCATTAATTTATGAAATTAATCCGACACGAACGGAGAGAGATCAGGTGCACGATAAACGGTTTACGTGCTTTTACACATGGTCCAAGTCGGGCCAAAATCAGGTACAAGTTGGCGGTTTTACACGCCAACTTGTACCTGATTTTGGCCCGACCTGGGATTTGAACTCAGAACCTTACGATCAGCAATCTCAGATGTGACCACTACACCAGCGAGACAACCTGTTTAATAAAAAATAGTCATCATATAAAAATCTACATCAAATACGTACAAAAAACCACAAATTCGAATTGTAAACCTCCTCTTTTTATATAGTCTTTTATGTAGTACTGCCTGCTGCCTGCACCATAATTTATATTGTGACTGCCTCATTGGTCCAATAGTCGTAAGCGTGACTGCTATCATTTGGTTCCAGGTGCGAATCCCGGGTCGGTCCAATGTGAATTGTTGGGGTTTTCTGTCCAGAATTTCTCAGTTACTTAGCAGCTCTGAGTCAGGAAGTTTGCGGTGTTCCACCCCCGTATCTTGGAAACGAGATAAAATACGACGTAGAATATACTCGTAATAGAATCATTTTTATTCAATACTAGCTGTTCCCCGCGTGTTATTTGGGGGTTTTAATTTTTTTGCGAGGAATCCTAATTATTTTTATAAAAATAAAAGTAGCCTAAGTTATTCCTTTCGACATCAGCTATCAGCCAGTGAAAATCCCGTCAAAATCGGTCCTGCCGTTTCGGAGATAAGCCGGAACAAACAGACCGACATATAGACAGACAAAAACTTTAAAATTGTGTTTTTGTTATAAGTACCGTATATACTTTCATATGCATTTAGTAAAAAGCTGCAATTTTGGTATTACAAACAGACACTTCAATTTTATTTATATTTTATTTTTATCTTTTACCACTGGTTCGAAAAAAACTCTGTCCTGAGAAGAACCGGCAAAAAACCCAACGGGAATTTAAAAAAAAAGCACAACTTACAATATTATAATATTTATACAATTGTTATGAAAAGATTTAGAATATACACATACATTTAATGAGAGAATATAGAGTGTACTTGTGCTAACGCGCTAGTCTCTCTTTAGTCAATTTAATAAGAAGGCCGATATTTCGTCAGATCTAGTTTCCACTCACGTGTTTGGTTCATTTACCGAGTGTTTGCTTCACAAAGTTTCAAGTTAAGTCGTTCACTCCGCATATTTAATAACTTTACAAGTAACTTATCGCTTACAACTCTCGAAAATTTATAACAGGTATTACACTTGAAGTTCTGGACGGTATAAACCTTTTTTAAAACAAATTACCAGTTCAACTATTTCTGAACCGTTATTTTTTTTTCATTTTCAGTCATGCTAAGTTGCTGAATGAATAATAATGTCATCCAGACTGAATTTTGGTAACGGCAGCCAGTCTCGACGGAGACTAGCCATATGCAGAGTACAGAATTACTGCAAAGTTATACTATCTATCCTCATAATGATTTCTTATATTTACGCGAACACTACACATTTAAATAAAACTAATTTTACGGATTTTATCGCGTATATTAACTTATTTTATTTAACATTCCCGACGTTTCAAGCACTTTACAGCACCCATGGTCACGGGGGGACTGAGGTGTATGATGTCCCAATGTCATAGTTAACCACGGCTACCTCCAGATGAAAAATTATTAATTTTTGTTCCGATCTACGCAGTATGAACTTACAGTATCATGAAGTCTTGCAGTTGTATGCTTGGGAATGGATTTTATTTTATTAATTATGGGATCCTAAGCAGATGGTAGCACCCAGCCATCTTCTCTATTGAAATTAGGATGTTTTTTGATTTCAATAGCCTCACGAATCATCCTTGGAAGATTTATCCGACATCCGACTTACACAGAACGAGCTTTAAGTACATATCTTAGTCTTGCAGTGGTATGCTTGGCTTTGGATTAAATTTTATTAATTAAGGGATCCGAAGCAGTTAAATGCAATATAATTCGTAAATTTATTTTATTCAATGTCAAGTAACTTTTATAATGAAGCTGGAGGTAGAAGCTAGTTTCTTATAAAATCGGCTTCTAATATCTCAAGCATGTTTCCATTCGCCTGTGCTTTTAATATTTATTATTAAGTGGCGAAGCTTGCGAAGTCACTTATTGATTTCACGATGTCTGTCCGTCCGTCTGTCCGTCTGTCCCACGATTATCTCGAGAACGGTTTCGAATTTTCAAATTCTGTTTTCAGCAATCGATTACTGATCACCCAGGCATCTGAACCTCCTATTTTGTTTTTTTTTTCGTTAGAAACCGCTACAAAGCTGATTGCTTCGCCACTTTGCTATGCTGTTAGCTTACTAGGTTTATTACTTATGCCTATTAATCGCGGCCAGTTGCAATCAGATCGACCAGATTTTTACATGAATAGCCGTGTTAAAACACACTGGTCAGTTGTGTCAGGTCTTAGCCGAAATCCCGTTAAACTACTGAATCACTTCTTCAATTTTTTATCCGTGGAGCTGTTGGAAGTAAATACAATTCCCGTTCTATACAAGTATGTGAATGTTTTATAAATATTTTTTCGTATCTGCATGTTTGCCCTTTTTGGCAGTATTCATTATCAATAAAGCTGGATGTCTAACAGAAAAAAAAACAAGAACATTTGAAGATCGTGAAAACGTAATTGGGTCTAGTAGTCGTAAGATGAACTTTTCCTTGCCCCCAAAACCGTATCAAAATTGCTTCCCAAGTCCAGCTGTAGAACCTATATAGGCTGTTAATTTTGAAGTTAAACTTTTAACGGGTGGGCTTTGAAATTCTGATCGCCAAACTTATTGTGTGACGAAAAGTGGTGTAAAAATTTCGTTCCGGGTCATTCAGGTCGATCATTTAAATCGCAAATGCAAACCATTACATACTGGTACATATGCCGTGAATTTGCAGTTAAGAATATCCCCTACCCCATATCTTCCCACGGGTGGCGTAAAATGTGACAAAGGGAAACGGGCAGGAGATGGGCAGCAGCATCTTCCTGATAACAGCAAAATTACAATAGAAAACTTCGGTTGCCAACTCGCTCGCCAAGCGTGGCAACTATGGCAAATACCCCCATGACAAAAGTTACAAAAAGACCCAGACCCAGTCCCTGGCGCCCCGATATTCCTGGCTGCAGTGGCGACCATGGTAACGGCGGGGAAGGGGGTGCTAAGAATCTCCGGCGGAGGTTCGGTTGCCACCTAAGACGACTCAACCTAGCAACATACAACGCACGCACCCTGAAGACTGAAGAGAAGATCGTGGTGCTGGAAGAAGAGATAGACAAGTTACGCTGGCATAAAATAAGATTGTCCGAGGTCTGAAGAGAGGGGAAGGACACGGTAATCCTCGAATCCGGCAACTTGTTCTATCACCAAGAGGGCGACCATCTGTCCCAAGGAGGTAACGGATTTATCGTCCACAAGTCTTTCGTTACCAACGTTGTAAAGATTGAGTGTGTTGACGAGGGTTGCGTACCTAATCAGAATCACCAAATGGTATTCGCTGAAGGTCATACAGGTTTACGTACCAACCTCGGCACATCCCGGTGAGAAGGTAGAGGAAATATATGAGGATATCTGTAGAGCCATGCATTCCTCTAAAACCCACTTTACGGTGTTAATGGTAGACTTCAATGCAAAACTAGGCACATCAAAGAACGGTGAGCTGAAAGTAGGGAAATTTGAAATAGGGCAACGGAACCCAAGGGGCCAGCAGCTGGCCGACTTCATGGAGAAAGAGAGACTCTTTATGATAAACTCTATCTTTCAGAAGCGGCCCAACAGGAAGTGGGCCGCTTCTGAAATAACCAGGTGGTCGAGCCCCAACGATTCGACAAAAAATGAGATTGATTTCATTGTGACGACCAGACGACAACTGTTCAGTGATGTCTCCGTGATCGCGAGGATGAAAACTGTTAGCGATCACCGAATGGTTAGAGGTACACTGAACTTAAACGTTAAGTTAGAGAAGTCTTGTCTCATGAAGTCAATGCTCCGTCTCCCTCGTGCTCTAATCCAAAGTCCCGAAACCATTCAGCTCGAGTTACAAAACCGTTTTCAGTGCCTAGAAGACTGCAATGAAGTTGACGATATGAATGACAAGCTCGTGAAAACTGTCCATGCGTTCGGAGCTAACTTCTGCAAGACACGCCGCAGAAGAACACAAAAACTCTCCGATCACACGCTAAATCTCATGGCTGGTAGACGGGAGATAAAGCTACATTTTTCAACAGATTTGACAGCATACAGGCAACTGAACAGACAGATCTCAGATCCAAATGCATGCGGCGGGACTTACGCAACTTCAATACAGCTCGTATTAAAGAAGCAATCGATGTCTGACATGTCTGACAGAAAGAGCTAACTTTCAAGGCTGAAGACAGAATGTGGCAGCATCGTTTCCGGGGCACCTGAGATTTTGAGTGAGATTGAGAAGTTCTATGGGCAGCTGTACACGTCATCGTTTGAGCCACACGCAAGTGTGAGTAACGATCCAAGAGCGAGTCTTATCCGACACTATTCCGAAGATATCCCGGACTTTATTCTGAGCGAGATTGGAATGGCTCTCCAGCACCTTAAAAACGGCAAGGCCCCAGGCGAGGATGAATTTACAGCGGCGCTTCTGAAAGCGGGTGGAAGACCGGTACTTGAAGTCCTTCAGAAGATCTTTAATTCCGTCCTCCATGGTGGCATTACACCGGAGGCGTGGAGCAGAAATGCGGTGGTCTTGTTCTTCAAGAAAGGTGACAACGCTCTCTTAAAGAACTACAGACCGATTTCCCTTCTGAGCCGATTCTACGTGCTGTTTTTTAGAGTCAATACGAATCGTCTCGTACAAACTCCCGAACAAGCTCGTTTTCGAAAAGGTTTTAGCACCATAGACCACATACATACCCTGCGGCAGATTGTAGAGAAGACAGAGGAGTATAATCTGGCTCTTTGCCTTGCGTATGTGGACTATGAGAAAGCCTTTGATTCCGTCGAAGTTTGGGCGGTGCTGCAGTCCCTTCAGCGGTGCCAAGTTGACTGTCGGTATATCGAAGTGCTGAAGTGTTTGTACAGTAGAGCTAGGATGGCTATCCGAGTACAGAATCAGAGTACGAAACCTATCCAACTGCAGAGAGGTGTAAGACAGGGTGACGTTATATCCCCGAAACTCGTCACCGCTGCATTGGAAGACGTTTTCAAGCTTCTGGACTGGAAAGGATACGGTATTAACATCAATGGCGAGTACATCACTTTCCTTTGATTTGCCGACGATATAGTCCTAATGGCAGAATCGCTGGAGGACCTAAGCACTATGCTCAATGACCTCAATAGTGTCTCCCAACGGATAGGTCTTAAGATGAACATGGACAAAACAAAGATCATGTTTAACGTCCATGTCACACCTATACCGCACGATGGACATCGCGTCCTTCGATCTCCTCATTGATATGAATTATCACAGGACATTGAATCATAGTAATTTAGAATTATAAAGATGATTAGTAGTTTAAATAGAAAGTAAATTGTAATTGTAATTGAAACGATTAGTAATTTGAGATCCTACTCTTTTTTGATAGACCGACAACGCATCTGCAATTCCCCTGGTGTTACAGTTGTTCATGGTCGGTGGAACTCACTTACCATCAGGTGAGCCGCATCCTAGTTTGCCCCTCCTCCTATAAAAATATGAGTAAGCGAGAAGACGAAATATTCTACCCTTTTCACTTCATACTATTATTGCTGGGAGTGATACAATGTACTGAAGTTACGTATCTCAGGCGTAACGTCAGTATATTGTACACATAAATCTATTTTTATGCATAAAAGTTTAAGTAAATTACTTGCACATTAATGTTACGTAATATCATCGTGTAATGTTATTACATGATATTTAGGTGCAAACAATTTATTTAAATTTGCGCCTAAGTAACTAATAATAACATTAAACGATGGTGTGTAAATAACAAGTAACAACAAGAGCGGGCGGACACGAATGAGATTCCATTACACACAAAACAATCAATGATTGATTTGTGTAATGGAAGACTGTGTAAAACAATATGTAAAAGAAGAATCACCCAGAATATCTTTTTAAAATTAATGGCTCGGTTGAAAATGCTTCTGAGTAACTGCTAACTGCCAGTAAGATTTATAAATTTCTAGTCACCTTAACCAGTCACTATGAACTGTTTGTCGAGTTAAAGTACACAATTATTGTGTTCTTAATAGTGAAAACCGCTTTTAAATACTACCTATATATCTCATCATCATCATCATCATCATCATTACAGCCCTTCACAAGTCCACTGCTGAACATAGGCCTCCCCCAAAGAATGCCACAAAGCACGGTCCTGAGCCACCTGCATCCATCGACTTCCTGCATGTCTTACCAGGTCGTCACTCCATCTTGTGGGGGGACGCCCTACACTTCGCCTACCGGTACGAGGCTGCCACTCGAGAATCTTTCTTCCCAACGGTTGTCGGTTCTTCGAGCTATATGGCCGGCCCACTGCCACTTCAGCTTACTAATCCGTTGGGCTATGTCGGTTACTCTTGTTCTACTGCGGATATCCTCATTCCTAAGTTTATCACGCAGTGAAACTCCGAGCATAGCCCTCTCCATAGCTCGCTGAGCGACCTTGAGCTTCCTCATATGGCCAGCAGTGAAGGACCACGTCTCAGTTCCGTAAGTCATCACTGGCAACACGCACTTGTTGTACAATTTTGTTTTAAGGTTTTAAAGGTATTTCTGACGAGACGACACATCTTCTCGTACTTCCCGAATAGCTTCCCGAACGCTGCCCAGCCGGGTTGAATCCGTCGATTGACCTCTCGGTCGAAGTTGGACTTACCTAGTCGGACTATTTGTCCCAGGTAAACATACTCGTCAACAACTTCGAGCTTAGTGCTCCCAACAACTACCGGCATAGGTGTGACATGGACATTAAACACAATCTTTGTTTTGTCCATGTTCATCTTAAGACCTATCCGTTGGGAGACACTATTGAGGTCATTGAGCATAGTGCTTAGTTCCTCCAGCGATTCTGCCATGAGGACTATATCGTCGGAAAATTGAAGGTGAGTGATGTACTCGCCATTGATGTTAATTCCGTACCCTTTCCAGTCCAGAAGCTTGAAAACGTCTTCCAATGCAGCGGTAAAGAGTTTCGGGGATAAAACGTCACCCTGTCTTACACCTCTCTGCAATTGGATAGGTTTCGTACTCTGGTTCTGTACTCGGATAGCCATCGTAGCTCTACTGTACAAACACTTCAGCACTTCGATATACCGACAGTCAACTTGGCACCGCTGAAGGGACTGCAGCACCGCCCAAACTTCGACGGAATCAAAGGCTTTCTCATCGTCCACATACGCCAGACATAGTGGCAAATTGTACTCTTCGGACTTCTGTACAATTTGCCGTAGGGTATGTATGTGGTCTATGGTGCTAAAGCCCTTTCGGAAACCGGCTTGTTCGGGAGGCTGGAAGTCGTCAAGTCTGCGCGCGAGACGATTCGTAATGACTCTCGAAAACAGCACGTAGACGCGGCTCAGAAGGGAAATCGGTCTGTAGTTCTTCAAGAGAGCGTTGTCACCTTTCTTGAAGAACAAGACCACCGCACTTCTGCTCCACGCCTCCGGTGTAATGCCACCATGGAGGACGGAATTAAAGAGCCTCTGAAGGACTTCAAGTACCCGTCTTCCACCCGTTTTCAGAAGCTCCGCTGTAATTCCATCCTCGCCTGGGGCCTTGCCGTTTTTAAGGTGCTGGAGAGCCATTCTAATCTCGCTCAGACTGACGTCCGGGATATCTTCAGAATATATATCTCAGTATGTACCTAATTATACCACTGCTATATGCACCACTAGTGCATTCCAGCTATAAGCGAGACCCTGATGTAAAATAAAATGGAGACTCAGTTGATAGTGATTGTCTCTTTGCTTGTTTATTATAATATATAGATAGATTTTTTTATTACACTCAAACAAACAAACATTTGGTACAAAGGCGAACTTAATACCAAAAAAGCATTATCTGCCAGCTAACTTTTGGTAGTGTGGTGTAGTGCGCCGCAACAGAGGAAAAAAAACGAATATATGTGATTTATGTTTGATGTAATTGACCACCATAGGTAGCTTTAATAAATTTATGTCAGTACAACTGACGGATAAATATCTTTACTATGCTTTGAGCTTTTAGACAAATTTACTTCGCAAATATCCGCGTTATTAATTATATATATATATATATATATATATATATATATATATATATATATATATATATATATATATATCCTTACTTAATAAAATATACATAGCTCTGGTTCAGTCTACGGTAGGCTACTGTATTCCTATATGGGGTGGTGCAGCAAAAACCAGGTTCCTTGAGCTTGAGAAAGCTCAACGGTGCATAATTAAAGTTATGTTCTTAAAGCCCTATAGATCCTCTACAACTGAACTCTATGAATTTAGTAATTTACTTTCGGTAAGAAAACTTTACATTTAGCAACCGTTTTAAAACTTCATAGTTCCCTAAAATATCAACTGTCATCAACGACTAGACGTAGAAAATGCCGGACGATGCGGGCGGTATCGAGGAGCACCGCCTTCTGCAATTGAGCTTGGAGCGATCCGTCTCGGAGTCCCAGTCGCCTCAGATGACCCGAGAGGCTGACTGGGATTAACCCGTTCGCAGAAACGACCACAGGAATAATTTCGGCCGGCAGACCACCCCGCATGTCGGTCACCTCGTGAGCCAGGTCCAGATATTTTGTCAACTTATCTGTTTCGGCTTTCACGAGGTTCTCGTCATAAGGAATGGTAATGTCGACCAAAAATATCCTTGACTGTGCCCGGTCCATCAGCACAATATCAGGCTTATTGGCAAGAATAGTCCTGTCTGTGATGATGGCCCGGTCCCAGTAGAGCCTGGCGCGGTCATTTTCGAGCACGGCTTCCGGCAAGTACTTATAATACGGCAGTTTCCGATCCACGAGACCGTATTTCAGAGCGAGCTCCTGGTGTATAATCCTGGCTACTAGGTTGTGTCTGTGCAAATACTCAGAGTTAGAAAGCGCCGAACAACCGGAGATAACATGCCTAAGTGACTCACCGGGATGGCGACAAGCTCGACAGATGTCGACGGTGCCATCCTTTAGGATTTATCTCCGATAATTGTTGGTCTTAATAACTTGATCCTGTATCGCACAGACAAAACCCTCGGTTTCCCCAAAGAGGTCACCGAAACGTAGCCAGTGGAGGGAGGCGACTGTGTCTACGCAAGGCTCATGTAGAGCCTTGTAGAACCTCCCGTGGAGCTCCTTCTCCTTCCATACAGTCTCCCGGTCGGAAATGCACTGTACTGCCGGGTCTTGCCATTGCTCGTTGGCTAAGGATAGAGGGGTAAGTCCTTTATCACAAGAAACAACGTCCCTATAGAATGGATCATCCGCTCTCGTCAGAAAGTAGTTGTGGAGGCTGCACACGTCGCGATTATGCATGGTAAGCGCGCTTAAAAAGCCGCGTCCACCATGCTTCCGCGGCAAGTACAGCCTCATTACTGACGACCTCGGATGATGCATCCTGTGGGACGTCATAATTGTGCGGACTTTTCTATCCAGAGCGTTCAGTTCGGTCTGAGTCCACCTGAGCATGTCAAATGTATACATGAGAACAGGCATGATCCAACCGTTATATGCATGTGTCTTATTAACGCCCGACAAAAGACTGTTAAGCACTTTTGTCAAGCGTGCATAAAACACACCGCAAACTGACAGTTTCATGCCTGCCTCATCGATAATTATGTTCTGTGACATACCCAGGTATCGGTATGTTTCAGCCTCGGATAGGGTCTTTATGTTGATGGGCATAGATAAGTCTATGCCCTCAGAGTTAGTAACCCTACCCCTTTCGACATGGAGGATCGCACACTTATCCGTCCCCAGCTCCATTCTAAAAAAATTGCTAAAATCACAAGTGATGTTTAGCAATTCCATAAGATGAGAGCGACTAGAGGCGAATAACTTGAGATCATCCATATAGAAAAGGTGGGTCACCTTTGTCCCTCTTTTCCAAAACTGAAATCCCCTCCCAGAACCCTCCAGTAAGGTACTAAGAGGATTCAGAGAGAGGAAGAACCAGATTGGACTCAAACAATCGCCCTGGAAGATACCCCTTTTTATCCTTATGTGGTTCTCTGCAGCCCTCATCCGCTCACCTAGATGACAAAGTATCATACTCCACTGCCCCATACACTGCCCGAGGAAGTCTCGAACTGTACAGTCGACCTTGTACAACTCGAGGACCCTCTTAAGCCATGTATGAGGTACCGAGTCGAATGCCTTTTTGTAGTCAATCCAGGCGGCGGAGAGATTCCGACGGTTGCGTTTAACCACCTTGCCAATGACCGCGTCAATGAGGAGTGGTTCCTTGGTTCCACGACCACCGCCCCGACATCCATTTTGAGCGCGCGACATCACCTGATTTGAGTTCAGGTGACGAGTGATTCTCGCGCTCAAAATGGATGTAAGTGTCTTGTATATGGTAGGTAGACACGTTATGGGGCGGTATTTGCTCGTGTCTGTGGAATCCTGATCGTTAGGAACCAAATGAGTGATCCCAATAGTGTAGAGGCTCGGGAGCGACTTATGGTCAAGAGCCTCTTGAAACTGTCGGGCGAGCACAGCGTGACACACCACGAACCCCTTCAGCCAGTAGTGATGCAGTCCGTCGAGTCCCGGGCTTTTACAGTTCGGGACCCTACGGACCGCCTCAGCTACGTCATCCGGCGTTATGATGACGGGGTCCATGGGCGTAACATTCGCACACTGACTCGCCACAACTTCCGTCCAAGGGCCCTCGCTGTGGTTTACGGGCTCTGACCACAGGCCGCGCCAGAATGCGATAGTGTCGGCCTGATTCGGTGCTGGGCCCGTTCCACGTACCATTGGTCGCTCCAGTGATTCATAGAGCCTCTTCTGATCACTCTGGAAGAGACGATTCTGGTTTAACCGTGTCTCGGTATTTTGCCGAATCCGCTTCCCCCAAGCAGCTGTTCTCTGCTTCAGGTCGTCTATGCGCTCTGTCAGTTTTTGCGTTATATCCGGCTAGGAAAAATTGATATTTGTCCCAGCAAACGCCATCCTGACGGTGCGCACAATTTTCGGCCTATTATTGCCCGACCTGAAGCTTATCAGCCTGCCGATGAGGGCCCTTGCTTTTGCGATACGGTCCTCAATCCTTTTTCTCCAGGCTGGGATGGCGCTACTTTGTCTAGTAGCGCGTCCAGCCGTGGTAAGTTTGGCGCCAATAATACGGCAAACTGCCAGTGCGGCGCCAAAAATAATTGAGTCCGTATCGCAAAGGTCCCGGCTGGCTTCCAAATAGGTCACCAGCATTGGGTTGAGAGCCCTTACGACAGCCCGATTCCGCTTGCTTAGGGGTATACGGGGAAGTCGCGGTCGATTCTCGAGAGGCGTTCTGCGCGTTTCCATAATTGCCTCTTCCAATATGCTCCTCATTTGCTCTTGTTCCTGGGCGACTACTCCATCGTCGCATGAGTCAACCACAAGGAGATCTACGGCTGTATCTTCATGTGCCGGTTGCTCTGCAACTCGTAGAGCCGCATCTCCTGTCGTAGTATTTTCATTCGACAAAGGAGTAGCCTCACATCGTAGCCGTTCGAGTTCAGGTTCATCAAATATTTTTGAGCGCATGATGTACCGAACTCGGTCTGCCAGGTTTTGCTCGGTGACGGTTATAGATGGCTCCAGCTCAGCAAAAAGTCAATGCATCCTAGCCCGATACGCAAAACCTCCAATTTCTCCCCCTTTCGCCCTAAAATACGCCCGCAATGCGTTGCTATTCATCTTCATTGAACAACGCATGCGGCGCACTCCACCAGTGGCGGGTGCCGATTGCTGGGCCCGCGAAGGCCCTGCCAACACCAAGCCAGCTGCTGGGGATGATGGATGCGAGGGGCTGCTGGGTGGACGTGCAGCTCCTCGCGCTCGGCTGGCGGTTCACATGCTGTCGCGGCCAGCGCCAGCTCCAGACGCGCCCTGGCGACCTCCAGGTAGCGGCCCTTTGCGCAATCTTCTTGGTTCCATCATCCATTTATTGGGCGTCAGTTAACGGGAGACGCACAAACCCGGCACCGTTTCATGGTAAGGCCATGTGCACAAGCGGGCCTTTGCACCTTCAATTTTGCCGAGGCACGGCGCTAACACCTCTTGGCAAGGTGCTGACTGACTGCGCTGACGTAGCAGTTTTGTCACATAACCGTTATTATATATATATATATTATAAATTATATATATTTGCGAAGTAAATTTGTCTAGAGGCTTTTATATAATGGATTTCCGCAAAGTAACGCCTGACTCTATTAATTATATGCTTTGAGCATTGTTTAATATATAATATTATATGACATGAAATAAAAGACTAGATTAGTCTGTAGTTATCCATAGTGTATTAAAGAAAAACAAACTAATAGATTATTAAATCACATACACAACATACATCAGTTAATACTTCATTTATTGTTAAAATATTTCTTGTTCAATATAAAGTAAATATATAATATCAACATGTGTTATTCATTAATTGCATAATCACTTTCGAAAATAGTGAACGCAATTAATACACTCAAAAATATATACATAAATAAATATTCACATCGAGCGCTTATCCTCGAAGCTACCGCGGCTCGCTCAGTTTTTATTACTATATACAGCACATTATAAGCCCAATTTTTACGTTTATACCAATAATCGTGGCTATCATCACGACAAGACTACTTTATGAAATTTTCTATCACCTGCGTTATAGTTTCCGATATAATTATGATATTCTTACACCGGTACTACATGCGATTTAATATACTGCTCCATCTAAGTGCTTCAATTATGTATTCTTTCATGTTATAAAATAAACTGAAGCTTCAGCATTTAATTATAGCCTCATTTCACTACCGGGTAGAAGCCTTCTCTTATTTCTAAAGGGGTAAAACGACACATTAAATAATTGAATTGAAATTTGCTTGCGAATATGTTTAACTATTTTTCATTAGATGACGTATAAATTGATTTCATACGTAATAAATTTTACTTTACCATGTAGTGGCGATGTAAGAATATCTACTACTCCATATTATCATACTGTGGGTGTCGTAAGAGGCGATAGAGGGAAACAAATAAGGATATGGGTGGCAGCTTCTTCCTAATAACGACGATAATTAAAAACATGCGGTTGCCAACCTAATTGCCAAGCGTGTCAACTATGACAAATACCCCCGTATAAAGTAATCTATGGGGAGGCCTATGTTCAGCGGTGGAATTTTATAGACTTTAACAGTAAAGGTAAATTTTATTAATTTTATGATCACGTCACAAAAAGATTCCAAACCTGCAGTGTTTTGTAACATTGTAACGCTTCATTGCGTCTACTACGAGAGACTACTGCTTCGCACTTCTGAAACGATTTAGATTTATGAATGAGCAATTGCCATATATTACGCGCCACGTAGCTGCAAGTGTAACGTCAGAATACGAACAGCAGATAGCTAAAAAATGTATCTCAACCATGTAGAGAACAAAATCGAATTAATTAAACGACAGTAGCCTAATGATCGCGCGGATCGCGAATTCAAGGAGTGTGGTTTTGAATCCACCATTCAATTACTTTCCTTTTCTTAATGAAATAAGGGTGAAAAACGAGCACATAGTCCCCCTGACGATAAGTGGATGCTGTGGCTCATAGACATCTACATATATTCTCGATTAAGAATCTTAATGCAGATGTGTTGTTACCACTGACGCCTAAATTGGAATGCCTCGTTTCTGTTAAAAAGGCTGTCCGTTCTCTACATTCACAATACGAAACACACCAGCATTAAGCTGCTATTTTACGGTTTAATTCTTACCATACATAGCTGCTTATATAACAATTATATAGCTGCAGCGTGGCTTTAGCAAATTACTCTTCTATTCTCATTCATTTCTGCCTAGTAGTCTGTCTGGATTAATACCACCCTTTCACTATTTCTGCTGCCGTTGTCGAGATTCAGAAGTAGCTGCGCGAGGCGGGGCGGGTATCTAGTTAAATTTCAATATTAAATATAAAAAGTTAAAATATAACCACAAATTTACCAGCCCATTTATTTTCTGCTTGAATTAAGTCAAAATCAAAAGCGTAGCACAGAAAAATTAACCACATAGGATTAATGGTTACTTGGGATATCATTATTTGCAGACTGCTTCCCGACTCTCTGGGGAGCGAATTAATATCCGCTTGAAGGCAGCGTCATTTCCTTGTTGTGGTATATGGCTTTTATTATTAATAATAAACGATTTCCTAAAAGGTAAAAGACATATAGTGATTTGTAATAGAATAAGGGTGACAAACGAACACATCCCATCTGATGAAAAGTGTATACTGTGGCCCACAAACATCTACACCTATCTGCGGTTAAGAATCAAATTGTAGATGTGTTGTCATCCCTGAGGGCTAAGATTTAAGGCTTCGTTTCCAGCATTAAGGGTCTCCAGTTCTCTACACTCACCATAACAAACACAGCAGCATTAAACTGCTATTTAACACTGGAGTTTTGTGAGAGGTTGGTCCTTCCCCAGTCGAGCCGACCTATTCGTTCTGTAACTATAATATAGCTGCAGCGTGGCTCCACCACGTAAAAATTGAGCTTTTATTGTTTCTTCATCATTCTTAATATATTTTATGAATGGGAAGAAAACTAATTTTATCTCGTTTAATTTAGCTTATTTTTAATTCCCGAATTCTCGGGTAATTTATAGCAGTCCTGATCACTGTGTGGACTGAAATGTTTGACGTCCCGATATCATAGTTAGCCCAGGCTACCTACAGACTTTGAATATTAACTTGTTAAGATCCACGTCACTACTGGTCTGGTATTAAAGCACAATATTATAACAGTTTGAAATCTAGACTAGTTTTCAGACTAATATTATGTCTGACCCATAGCCCATCTGATGCATAATAAATGATTACACCCATAGAAACATACATATATCTTTCCGCAATTTACGGAAACGTTACGAATGAGCTGTCGAGGACTAACAAGAAATACCTCATTACGGAGGAGAAATATTTTTTTTTTATAGGATAAGGGTGAGAAACGAGCACACAGTCCACCTGATGGTAAGTGGCTGCTGCGGCCCATAGACATGTACCATCCTCGATTACGAATCAAAATGCAGATGCGTTGTCACCCGTGAGGACTAAGATGGAATGCCTTATTTCCAGTAAAAAGGGCCTCCGGCCACCTGCACTCTACTTCACGCTGGTATTCTGTGAGGTCGTGGCACCACCCCGGTTTGAGCCGGCCCATCCATGCGACAGCAAAAGCTGCCGCGTGGCTCTACCACTGTCAAAATAATTAATAATTCAGTCTTTAGTCACTTTGTAAAACCCCAAATTATTCTCCTATTTTGCAATTGTGTATTGTAAGAGCCTATTCCTTATTCTTACGAAACGCACTATTCGTGTTGTAATCATCATACAGCGGTAGTGTTATTGTATTACCATAAAATGTTACAGAAATATATAGTAAAATTTTTACTTGGTAGAACTACGAACGAGCTATAAAAGGAATTCCACGGCCTAGTTAATCCACTTCTAATTATATTCATAATCACATCTGCATTAATAACGTTAAAATGCTACATATAAATGTACATAAGTTCTGTCTATGTTACGTTGTATAAACTAGATCATTGCAAATCGCCGCTTAATCATAATATACGTGTAACGTAACCAATTCTGTTTGTGTCCGAAGCTTTTGTTTCTCGACGTTGTCTGGCAGCGTCCCAAAGCTACAATAGATACAAATTAAACACTGCGGTGATGCATGGCTGGTGCAGGGGACTTCATTTGAATAATTGAACAAACAACAGCTAATCCCATAAAGCACTGCAACGTGGCTCAAGTTAATAAATTAAAAGGAATTATGAATACCGTACAGCGACGGTTTGCAATGTGATCGATTTGTAATAGACTATTCACAGTTTTCATTTCAGAGTTATGGAAAATAAATTGTTAATTTTACATTTTATGTTATTCATTATTTATTTATTTATTTATTCTTTTTTGTACCAAATATTTGTACAAAAGGCGAGCTTATTGCTATATGGCATTCTCTACCAGCTAACCTTGGGTAGAACAGAAAGTGAGTTTGGGCAGTTAAGTTGTCATGATATTATTCAGTTCAAATATATGTACATGCAACACATACATAAAATATACACACACATATATATATATATATATATATATATATATATATATATAATTCATATACATATAAAATAAATACACACATTTACACACACACATTATCCATTCAATATAAATACTATAAAAGAACTCTCCTAAAATTAGATGCAATTAAATGAATTCCGTAATTGCCACGCTTGGCAGGTGGGTTGGCAACCGTAGTTTTTATTAATTCAAGAAATTATGTTGCTATCCTGTCTCAGATTCCCTCTGTGGCCTCTTACGACACTCCCGGGACGGTATGGGGAAGTGAAAATTCTTACACCGCCCCTCCGCGTTACACATTGCATTGAATATTGAGCAGCTTAGTGCATTTAATATTATAAAAAAATTATTACTGTTTTAAGGGTCATAAATTTCTTCCGTGTCTATATTTACCATTTCAAGTGGTCGCTGCAGTTTTATTATGGTTGTAGCAAGAATGGGTCAGCTTGACTGGGGAAATACCACACTCACACAGAATACCAACGTAAAATAGCAAGTTATGCTGCTTTGTTTCGTATGGTGAGTGTAAAGAACCGGAGCCCCTTTTACTCGAAACGAGGCATAGCACCTTAGTCCTCAGGGGTTACAACGTATCTGCATTTTAATTCTTATTTGAGGATAGATTTAGATTTAGATTAGCCACAATATCCACTTGTCATCAAGTGAACTGTGTGCTCGTTTGTTACCCCTTATGTATAAAAAACAACGTTATTTCCGATTATTGGTTTGATATTAGTCTTTCACGAAATAGCTAGTTTAGTTGGGATATCATAAGCACAACATAATCTGCCTGGTTATACGATCTATTGTCGACATTGACATCAAAATTTTTATAGAAGAATCTAAAAAGCTTGCACTTTTATCTTTTTACGAGTAATTCTATGATCCATTTTGTTTCTGCTGCTTTGAGATATTGCGTCGATGTAAACATTTTCAAATCAACGTGTGTTCTGAATCGCTGAGCGTTTGCTTATCAAACGTTTCACTAAATTTGAGCTAACAAAGAGCATATCAAATATTTTTACTTTTTTAAGATCTTCAGCCGAATTTTCTCGCTCGAAAAACTGTTACTCAGAAGATGTAAGAACCATAGGCTTACTCCATAGAATGTCTCATAGGATGAATTTAGCCACAGTCACTACGCTTGGCAAGCGGGTTCGCAACCTCAATTTTTTAATATTTTGCGTTGTTATCTGAAATTTGCTGGTCTTCCCTTCTCTTATAAAATCCACTTAACCATATAGAGTAGTGGATATTCTTACACTACATTTTTGATTTGATTGATTTGAGTTGATTGCAATACAAATCAAAATTTAATTTTAAACCTAATGCCAGTGGTCAGTTTTAATGATTGATCTGGTACTGCAATCGTCAAATAGACTTACCTCTCACTTTCACTCATCATCCGAAATACAGTCAATATCGCCTCGTCGCGCGGGAAGAGTTCACGAGAATGCTTGAGCATGCCCACGACTGCGCCTAAACTCTGTAAGCGCCGTTCAGTTATTTGGTTTAGAACTTTTATTTGAAAAGAATGGTTGATTCGGTATTATTTTCATATTGCTGATTTGTGAGTCAGTGGAATAGTTGAGAAAAGGAAGAATATCAGAAAAAGGAAGAGAAATATTTATTGTAACTTCACTATACCTAATTAAACGATTTAAAAAATGAGTAGATCCTCAATTCGTCGGTATGTGTGTTGAAGTAAAACTTCATAATCGACGTAGTTGAGAAATTAGTAAAATTTAAAATCACTGTCTATATACGTTCAACTGCTGGGCACAGGCCTCCTCTCATTTTTGAAAGGGTATTAGTACAAAGAAATGTCCGCCGCGCTGCCCCAATGCGTATTGGCGAACTTCACATGTCTTCGCAATATTTTTTTCTTCCTTCTCATCCATGCAGGTTTCTTCGCGTTGTTTTACTTCAGCGTCAATCATGTGGTTAATCAGCACATTAAATTTTAATTAACAATTTCATTGGCGCTGGCATGGATCGAACCGGAGTTAATCGCGCACTGTGAAATTTACAGCAACCGCCTAACCGCTGAGCTACCACGACTCTAAAGAGAAATTAGTACAGTATAAAAAAACAAAAACGTTCACCGTCTGCGCTGCATGAGTATACAATTATTTAACTTACTTACCTAAAATATATAAAAAGAGAAGGGTGATGTATCGCACAGTTTTCTTAATTTATGTTTTGGTATTACTTATTTGTTTATGAACCGATTTTAATGAATATTTTTTTATTAAATATGTTATACTTAAGAAATAGTCCCGTTTAGAACCTTGAACTTAGTCCACTCAAAAGCGTATCAAAAATTGTATATATTGTATATTTTATATACTATTACGTATTTTATTAATTTAAAATGCTTAGCGTTATTGATAAAAATTACTTTGTATAGAAAAGTGAATGTTGGAAAAAGTAAAAACTGACTTTAAATAAACTTTAATTTTATGTCTTAATACCATCATAAGAAGCTATTGTGTGGAAATTAATTTATTTTGTTTAGGTTTTAAAATCGTTTTAAATATTTTAAAGTTAAATTTTTACCGTACAAATAAGTATTTATAAGAATAATTTTCAGCAATTTAAACAAGTAAAGTACTTTCAATAGTACATAGTTGAAATTTGTTAAGTATAAAACTTTTATTACTTTCTAGGAAATATATCATGAAGAGATATGGATTAATACAAGTAAACCTAATCCGCTTCGTAAATCAAGCAGTTGAATGAACATGTAATAAATGCTTCACAAGGCATTCAGATATATTGTGTCTATTCAGTGGACCTTCTGATTTATTCCCCGTGACACAAAACGGAGGAATATTTCATTTACTCCAGACTATTTCAGTCGAAAAGATAAGTTGAACCTTTCTTTCTTAACTATCCAACCGGATACATATTTTAATTTAACACTTTTTATTTGGACCTACTATTAGAGCAATTATAATTCTGTCTATTATATTATTTTATACGTGGTAGAGCCACACTACAGCTACATTAGTTCTAGCACGAATGGGTCGGCTCGACCGAGGTAGGACCACGCTCTCACAGAATACTAGCGTAAAATAACAGCTTCAGGCCGCTGTAATTAGTATGGTAAATGAAGAGATCCGGAGACCCTTTTCACTGGATATTCCATCTTAGTCCTCAAGGATGACAAAGAATCTACAATTTGATTCTTAATCGAGAATCAATGTCGACGTCTATGGGCCACAGCATCCAATCAGCATCAAGTGGACTGTGTGCTCGTTTGTCACCATTATTCAAACAAAAGTCATGCATTCGACGTAAAAACACATCTCGTGCGTGACTACAATTAAGCTAAAGTAACTTAAAGAACTGTCGTGTCCTTCAATAGAATTGCAATCATAGTTTTAGTTCAGAGTAGCAATTACAGCAAATCATCTGTAAGTGGATTGGCCGACATCCATCATCATCACCACCATCATACTTACTTACTTACTTACTTATCGTCACGCACAATCCCTGACGGGGTAGCCAGAGAGAACAGATCGCCAAGTGTCACGATCCTTACATACCTCTTTCGCTTCTTTCAGATTCATCATCTTCTTCATACATGCACGTCTAGGTATCCGAGTACTCTTGACCCTCCCCATCATCATCATTAAAACTCTTCACAAGTCCACTACGGAATATAGGCTTCCCACAAGGAATGCCATAAAGCACAGTTCTGAACGCGGCTGCCCCTTGAGTATCTTTCTCTCCCATCAGTTGTCGATTCTACTAGCTATATGACCGCACTAAGCGTGGCAACTAGGGTACAATACCTTCAATTAAAAAAAGTGTCCAGCTAATTCCCTGTCGTAAAGTGTAACGGACTAAGAAGAGTAAGAAAAAGTCAAAGCCAATATTGACAAAACAATGCTACTAGCGAGGAATACTTTAGTGGGTGAAGGACACAGCAATAAGTATTTTTATTAGATAAAAAAAAATTCAAATCTTGATCTCAGTTTTTTCGAAATTTATAATTTAGTTATACCAGTGCATCTCCATTTTGATTCATAATCTTGAGTAAATGTAGATGTCTATGGGCCACAGCATTCACTTGACGTCAGGTGGACTGTGTGTTCGTTTGTTACCCTTAATTTATAAAAAAATCGACATCGAAACAATTCCTACAGATGAAGTAATATTTTATAAAAAACGTAAATAAAAAGTAATATTTCTGCTTTTACCCTGAAGGCCAATTATAAATCGCTTGCTTTGTTTTGATAGTTGGCGTTCAAATATGTATAATATGCAATAAACGATTACGGAAGATCGTTTAGTTCAATGAGAGTGCTCGAGTATGCATTGCACACACATGGGAATAGAGACGTCTCTATGAAAATGTTTTATCAATCATAAGAAATTAAAGCATGTAATATTATTGATCTTTACTGTAATAAAATCCAGTATTTTTAACTGTTGTGACTTTCTTATTTTATTTAATACAGTAAGGGCGACAAACGAGGGCACAGTCCAGCTGATGTTAAATGGATGCTGTGACTCATAGACGTCCACATTTTTGTCCTCGATATAGAATTAAAATACAAACGCGTTTCCACCCTTGAGGACTAAGACACAATGCCAAGTTTCTAGTAATAATTGTAACCGGTTTTCTGCACTCAACATGTGAAACACAGAAGCATCAAGTCTCCATTCCACATCGGTATTCTCTGAGAGCGTAATCCTTCCCTGGTGTAGCAGACCCATTCGTGCTACGACCAAAATATATCTTCAATATAGCACTACCAAGTATACAGTACGTATTAAATAAATGTCCAGTATTTTCTGAGGTGACTTCTTCTTCTTCTTTCTTTCTACATTCTTCGTATATTTTTTCTACTACCTAACTTTTAAACATCATAATAATAGAATCTTGAATAAATAAAAATTAATTTGGTAGCGGGGTAGGAGCTGTTTCTCGAGAATACCAGCGTAAAATGGCAGCATAATACTGCTGCGTTTAGAACGGGAAACATTTTTACTTTTAATAGGCCATTCCATCTCTTTCGATTCTTAATTGATGATAGATAGATATAGTTGTTTATGGTCGACAGTATCCTCTTACCATCAGGTAAACGGTGTGCGTTTTGTCACGCTTATTTATAGAAAAACCTGACTACTTATTTTTAGCGATTTTGTGTTTTGATTTATTTTCATTTAGTTACACCTTACCAAGTAACTTACACTTAGGATCATGTTCACTTAATGTTCAAACTCTCACCATTATTTTCTATATACCAACGCACGCTTAAATCCAGTTCCAATAATATCCCTTCATAATTCGATAAATTTTTTATTCGTCAGTCTGAGCGCAATTAGAATGGCTCTCCAGCACCTTAAAAACGGCAAGGCCCCTGGCGAGGATGGAATTACAGCAGAGCTCCAGAAAGCGGGTAGAAAACCGGTACTTGAAGTCCTTCAGAAGCTGTTTAATTCCGTCCTCCATGTTGGCACTACACCGAAAGCGTGGAGCAGAAGTGCGGTGGTGTTGTTCTTCAAGAAAGATGACAACGCTCTCTTTAAGAACTACAGACCGATTTCCCTTCTGAGCTGCGTCTACGTGCTGTTTTTGAGAGTCATTACGAATCGTCTCGCGTGCAGTCTCGACGACTTCCAGCCTCCCGAACAAGCCGGTTTCCGAAAAGGCTTTAGCACCATAGACCACATACATACCCTACGGAAAATTGTACAGAATTCCGAAGAGTACAATTTGCCATTATGTCTGGCGTATGTGGACTATGAGAAAGCTTTTAATTCCGTCGAAATTTGGGCGGTGCTGCAGTCCCTTCAGCGGTGCCAAGTTGACTGTCGGTATATCGAAGTGCTGAAGTGTTTGTACAGTAGAGCTACGATGGCTATCCGAGTACAGAACCAGAGTACGAAACCTATCCAATTGCAGAGAGGTGTAAGACAGGGTGATGTTATATCCCCGAAACTCTTCGCCACTATATTGGAAGACGTTTTCAAGCTTCTGGACTGGAAAGGATACGGTATTAATATCAATGGCGAATACATCACTCACCTTCGATTTGCCGACGATATAGTCCTTATGGCAGAATCGCTGGAGGACCTAAACACTATGCTCAATGACCTCAATAGTGTCTCCCAACGGATAGGTCCTAAGATGGACATGTACAAAACAAAGATTATGTATAATGTCCGTGTCACACTTATGCCGGTAGTTGTTGGAAGCACTAAGCTCGAAGTTGTTGACGGGTATGTTTACCTGGGACAAATAGTCAAACTAGGTAAGTCCAACTTCGACCGAGAGGTCAATCGGCGGATTCAACTCAGTTGGGCAGCGTTCGGGAAATTACGGCACATCTTCTCGTCAGGTATACCTCAAAACTTGAAAACAAGACTGTACAACCAGTGCGTATTACCAGTGATGACCTATGATACTGAGACGTGGTCCTTCACTGCTGGCTGGATGAGGAAGCTCAAGATCGCTCAGCGAGCTATGGAGAGGGCTATGCTCGGAGATTTTCTGCGTCGTGTATAATATAATGTGTATAATGATCGTGTATAATATAACCCACCAAAAACATTTTCACGTTAAGTGTTGCAAAGACAAGACCATAATATGGCTCGAGCTGTCCAAAAGTTATGACAATTAAACGAGAAGTGGATACTGGATCTAGGGCCACTAATTATCTTGTTGTCTTATTGACCATCGAGTGGACTTCCTTTTCTATCCTCTGGAAGTCAACTCAATTGACATGGCATTTGTTCTCTTAATTCATCCCACAACCATTTCGACGGGCTCATAGTGAGGATCTAAGTGGCTGATCCATAGTTTTATCTCATGCAGTTCACGTCGTTCCTGGGTTTTTTCCAATACTGTTTAGTGTTTCTCAACCTAGTTAATATAGCAGTCAGATCTCATTCTAATTCGTAATTATTTAACATTTGTAAATACTGTCTATTAGTTTTTTATTGTTTTTGATTGAATGTATTCATTTTATAAAATATTTCCGAATTCAAATAATGGACTTTCGTGTCGGACAGTAAAAAAAATATTGTTGATTTAATCTAAATCATAAATGTTTTGATATCAATCTGGCTTTAATATATTTACTTGACGTTAGTTTCTGTGGATATGTATGAAACTGGCTGTATTTACCATCTGGGTACAAATAAGGAAAACGTTTCATTAAGATTCTTGCCTGTAGAATATATAGGTGCCATATTAACTGTCTTCGTTTGATAGACATCTGAAAGTAATGCATTTCATATTTTTTCATACAATAGATATATAGTATATTGCTCTTAATCTTTTAAGCTACTATCCTTAATTATCTGTGTCAAAAGTGACTCAAAAGCATTAATATTATTTTCATACTGATTATTATTATTCGTTTTGACTACATGTTGTAAACTTTCACTAATGGTTTGAAATAAATGATCAATAACGGCCTTACTTGTTTCAGGTAACAGTGTGTGGTATAGACTTTATTAATGTCAACTATACATTCCCATCCTAGATTTTTTTGGTTGTCCTCGTATAATTATGTAATGCGTTTTATTTTATAATTATAGGATCTTCTGGTTTCGACAATTTATTCAAGATTCTCCTCAAAGGTAGATGAAAAGTTCTGCATTAACATTTTTTCACCATTTCTCGGTTTGGCAAAGATTTGTTCGCTACTGGATTGCTTGCTGAACCACTTGGAAAGATTTTGTACGCTGGATTAAGAGCTTTTCATAATTATTTAACTAGCTTATCTCTGATTGAATTGTATCGACATACAAGTCATTAAGTACACATGTAGCTGGAATTTCGTAAGTCCGATTCTTTGTGAGATACGTATGGTATATAATATATGGGCTGTGATCCATATTTTTAGAACTATTATATTCAACTATTAGCTTTGACCAAACCTTTGTAGAAATAGGCTTTCGTAAACTATTTGGATTAGGAATATCCTTTGAACAGTAAAATTTATTAAAAAACATACATTCTAATTTAGATTTAACCTAACCTTTTTTTTAAAGAGTAATTTAAATGCATCTTTAATTTTTTGATAATAGAATCGTTCATAATTTCTCAATGTAAAGAGCTTTCAACGGCTACACTCCCAGGTACGTGGTATTCGTCTAATTATTTCATATGCTCCACGCTTACAGTTTTAAATGCAGTATCAATTTCTTTTAACGCTTCCCAATTACTTTGTAGCTGATACAATTTTCTGATTAAATTAATGGGATTTTACATTGATAATGTAGGAGATGTTAGCCTTGAGACGTCTACTCAAATAATAAATACAAGCTTAAATACCAAATTTCAGCTTTCTAGGACGAAATCGTTTTTTAAGATATCAATAAAATGTAAAGTACTGGGTCTATGTAATTGAAACTTTATACGTTTAATAAGTCTACTATTGAAATCATATCCCAAGAATTTTTTATGTAGTATAATCAAAACCCAAGTTATGAGGGTTCAAAAAAACGACGAAGTGCTTCGAGAAAAGGTAGATGCCATCAAAAATATAAATTGTAAAAAAAAACCAAGTCTCGCAACTCAGTTCTTCTACCGTAAAAATTTGTGAGATCCATGTAATACCAAGTCAGTTAATTTATTCAGTCCCTACTTAAGGGTCCTTCTGTCTTAAGTTATTACCTAATAAGCTAACCTAACAACATCTTATAGTGACCATATTAATATTAAAAATCTTTAATGTTTAAAATACATAGATTGGCCTGGCAATCGCATTATACAATCTAATTTAATATAATATTTATTACTTCAGAGATACATTGTGTTTTCATGCGATGGCCAAGTCAATCTATTTAAAACATAAAAGATTTTTAATATTGATTTAGTCACTATAAGATGTTGTTAGGTTAGCTAATTACGTAATAACTTAAGACAGAAGGATCCTTAAGTAGGGATTATAGGCTGTATGCCTATCAAAATCCACTGCTGAACACGGGTCTCCCAATAGATCGCCTTTTATTAATTGATCATCAATAGAAACAGAAACAGAAACTTTTTTATTATAAATAATACTTCTTGAAAGTCACTCTTTTGTTTTATTACCATTGCCTTAAAAAATCCCTATCCTGGGAAGAACCAGCAAAAAACCCAGCGGGACTTTTTTTGATGAAATGATTGTTAGTGAGTGATTATTATTATACACTATATATTCCATAGTAGTCACACTCTGTAGACGGATAAGGAACCGCAGTTTTTTATCTTCTAGTTTTTATTTGAAAGACGCTGCTGCCCATCTCCTGGTTTGTTTCACTCTGCTGCATCTTATCTTAATACAGCCTGTATTGTTTCGTTATATTTGTTTACTGCACCTATTATTAGTTTAATCTTATCAGAAATAGATATCTTTTTGAAGTAACTATGCAACTGATGAACTTACTACCTAACAACAAATACTATCCTAGTACTTGCAGACTGATTGCATCGACGGCGATCGCCGCTATGATTGAGTCAAGCTACCGCTTTCGATCGATCGCTTAGTAACACTTTATTTATATTGTAAAATAATAACTTCAGATTTGGTGACCGTGACTTAATGCGTAAATTTTACTGCGGTAAACATTGGCCATAGAGGCTTATTAATGTTTAATTGGCATTTCTCTGAATGTCTGAAGTTCGACTTCTGAAAAACTATTTCACTCCGAAAACTGAACAAAATACATAACTAACGTCCTGTTATATGTGACTTCTACCTAGACAGCACAAAATTTAAAAATTCAAAATGAAACAAGCAGGTTACAACATTTGTTAGTTAGCATAGAACATGGAACATGAGAAAATAATACTGTGAAATTTTTAAACCATAGCAGAATAATGCGGCTTCTTAAATAATTCAGTGCCTTCCTTTCGCAATATTTTTTAGGACTTACTCCTGTATCGTAGAGGCAGTTTATATACATACATAAATTGCAAGCATCCAGACCCTGAGCTATTATTTGTAGACCATAAAAATACTTTTTCCTAATGAAAAAATAAAACCTAATGCCAGTGGTCAGTTTTGACGATTGATCTGGTACTGCAATCGTCAAATAGACTTTCCTCTTACTTTCACTAATCATACGAAATACAGTCAATATCGCCTCGTCGCGCGGGATGAGTTCACGGGAATACTTGAGCATGCCCGCGACTGCGCCTAAACTCTGTAAGCGCCGTTCAGTTATTTGGTTTAGAACTTTTTTTTGAAAAGAATGGTTAATTCGGTATTATTTTCATATTGCTGATTTGTGAGTCAGTGGAAGAGTTAAGAAAAGGAAGAATATCAGAAAAAGGAAAAGGAATATTTATTGTAACTTCACTATACTAATTTAACGATTTAAAAAAGGAGTAGATCCTGAATTCGTCGGTATGTGTGTTGAAGTAAAACTTCTTTATCGACGTAGTTGAAAAATTAGTAAAATTTAAAATCACTGTCTTTATACGTTCAACTACTGGGCACAGGCCTCCTCTCATTTTTGAAAGGGTATTAGGGCAAGAAAATGTCCGCCGCGCTGCCCCAATGCGTATTGGCGAACTTTACATGTTTTCAAAAAAATTTTTCTTCCTTCTCATCCATGCAGGTTTCCTCGCGTTGTTTTACTTCAGCATCAATCATGTGGTTATTCAACACTAATTTTAATTAACAATTTCATTGGCGCCGGCGTGGATCGAACCGGAGTTAATTGCGCACTGTGAAATTTACAGCGACCGCCTAACCGCTGAGCTACCACGACTCTAAAGAGAAATTAGTACAGTATGAAAAAACAAAAACGTTCACCGTCTGGGCTGCATGAGTATACTATTATTGAACTTACTTCCTTAAAATATAAAATAAAAGAAGGGTGATGTGTCGCACAGTACACAGTACAGCACAGTTTATGTTTTGGTATAACTTATTTGTTTATGAACCGATTTTAATGACTACTTTATTATTAAATATGTTATACTTCAGAAATAGTTCCGTATAGAACCTTGAACTTAGTCCACTCAAACGCGTATCAAAAATTGTATATATTGATTATATTTATTTAAAATTCTTAGCGTTATTGTTAAAAATTACTTTGTATAGAAACAAAAACAGAAACAGAAACTTTTTTATTCAACATAGATTATAAATAATACTAATTGAAAGTCACTCTTTTGTATAATTACCACTGGTTCGAAAATAAACCTCTGTCCTGGGAACAACCAGCAAGAAACCCAGCGGGACTTTTATAGAAAAAGTGAATGTTGGAAAAAGTAAAAACTGACTTTAAATAAACTTTAATTTTATGTCTTAGTACCACCTACATACATAAGAAGCTATTGTGTGGAAATTATTTTATTTTGTTTAGGTTTTAAAATCGTTTTTAAATATTTTAAAGTTAAATTTTTACCGTACAAATAAATATTTATAACAAAAATTTTTAGCAATTTAAACAAGTTAAGTACTTTCAATAGTACATAGTTGAAATTTGTTAGGTACTAGCTGTGCCCCGCGGTTTCACCCGCGTCATCACGTGTCCGACGTGCGCGACATGACCTAGTTCAAGCATTATATAACGGCTAGGGTTTAAGCGTCGTTCTCGCGCCCAGCCAAGTATTGAATTATTTTAATTATACATTATCTCTTAAACTATGCGTCCAAATAACATGGTATACAGAACAAAGTTTATCTTCATAAAATTGTCTTGATGATGAAGTAACTTTCGTTCGTAAGGATAAATAGGCCATGCCTAATAATAACGCTCATAAATCACTTTTAAATTTTAATATTTTTTGTCACCAAATACCAAATTATGGCTTATGTATAAGAAATAGACATATGGTATCGCGGACTTTTTTAGAAGGAGTAAAGGTCTATATTTTTCTACAATATTATATGTACGTATCCCTAACGATAACACCAGCGTACGCGGATAAACCATTTCGGGAGTGCTTTTTCTTCTGACTTGCTTAAGAAATATCCATATTTAAATTTAGCTGAGTAATATAGCTCAATGCTAGATAGCCTATACTATTCCACATAAATCTGGCAATAATATACAAAAATATTTTTTTGAATCGCACTGGTAGTTCCAGAGATTAGCGCGTTTAAACAAACAAAAAAACAAAAAAATCTTCGGCTTTATTATATTAATAGTATAGATAAAACTTTTATTACTTTTTAGGAAAAATATCATGAAGAGATATTGATTAATGACCTCAATAGTATTTCCCATCGGATAGGTATTAAGATAAACATAGACAAAACAAAGATCATGTTTAATGTCCATGTCACACCTATGCCGGTAGATGTTGGGGACACTAAGCTCGAAGTTGTTGACGAGTATGTTTACCTAGGACAAATAGTTCGACTAGGTAAGTCCAACTTCGACCGAGAGGTCAATCGACGAATTCAACTCGGTTGGGTTGTTCGTGTTGCCATTGATGACCTATGGTACTGAGACGTGGTCCTTCACTGCTGGCCGGGTGAGGAAGCTCAAGGTCGTTCAGCGAGCTATGGAGAAGGCTATGCTCGGAGTTTCTCTGCGTGATAAACTTAGAAATGAGGATATCCGCAGTAGAACCAGAGTGACCGACATAGCCCAACGGACTAGTAAGCTGAAGTGGCAATGGGCCGGCCATATAGCTCGAAGAACCGACAACCGTTGGGGAAAAAAGGTTCTTGAGTGGCGGCCTCGTACCGGCGGACGAGGTGTCGGGCGTCCCACCACTAGATGGAGTGACGACCTGGTAATATATGCAGGAAGTCGATGCATGCAAGTGGCTCAGGACCGTGCTTTGTGGCATTCTTTGGGGGAGGCCTATGTTCAGCAGTGGACTTATGAAAGGCTGTAATGATGATGATGAATGATATATAAAATGAAACTGATTTCACGGATTCTCATACGTTTAATTTTAGTTGCTTCTAATTGACGGCTCCGTGCGCAGTGACAGTGGCAGTGACCGTGTGCAGTTAGCCAAGCTACCTTCAGCCCCTGAACATTAGTTTTTGGTCTGATTTAAGCAGAACGATACAATTATAATCAGGTAGAGTGTAACCCATACATATAATAAATCAGTAGAATATGTGTGTTCACGATTCACGTACAAACTACTGGACTGATTTCCATGAAATTCTGTGCGTAGGCAGTAAATGATCGTGTTTAATATAACCCACCAATAAAATTTTCAGTTAAGTGTTGCAAAGACGAGACCATAATATGGCTCGAGCTGTCAAAAAAGTTATGACAATGAAACGAGAAGTGGATACTGGATCTAGGGCCACTAATTATCTTGTTGTCTTATTGGCTACCGAGTGGACTCTCTTTTCTATCCTCTGGAAGTCAACTCAAGTGAGATGGCATTTGTTCGCTTAATTCGTCCCACAACCATTTCGACGGGCTCATAGTGAGGATCTAATTGGCTGATCCATAGTTTTATCTCATGCAGTTTACGTCGTTCCTGGGTTTTTTCCAATACAGTTCAGTGTTTCTCAACCTTGTGAATATAGCAGTCAGATCTCATTCTAATTCATAATTATTTAACATTTGTAAATACTGTCTGTTCACGCAAAAGCGTTAGTGTCAGGCATCGACGTTAGATGGCACTCGGCTCGGTCGATACGGAATGACGTTTGTGTGTGTTGAACGTCCGAGTTGACTGAACGGTGGGAGTCGAGAGCGAAAGATTAGATGTCTTCTTCGCGTCGAAGGAGAAGGCAGTCCGTTTTTTGGTCGGGAGCTCTTAATTTTATGATAGGCGCGTATAGTAAATATACCACTGGGAATGGTGGCGCGTGTTGAGAGTTTACCCGGGACTTTAGGTTTAACGCAGAATCTGTATAAGTGGATTCGACTGTATTAGTTACTAGTGCGGTAGTTAATATTCTAGAAATAACGGTGACCTTTGACCCGTACGTTCTGTGTTCATTTTCGCGAGTCAATCGTAACAAAGGAAGAAAGTGACTGCGGAAGGCGACCTTAGCTTAGAGAGGAGCTGAGGGCCGAACTGCTGCAGGGGGAACGGTCAAATAAGGTCAATAACACTACCAGCCACACCCAAATACACATCACTGACCTTTACTTTCTAGCACAATACACCCACACGAGACCTGACCGAATCCTGAGGGACCAGTCACCTTGAATAGAGGTAAGTAAGCTCTGTTCAATAATTGTAACGCTCCCCCCGGATTATTTAGTGTAATTAGACTTTTAACCCGTGGCGTGAGGACGCCCGACCAGCATCTGCCTGTAGCTTCTTCGTCTATGGGCCGCGAAGGATTCTACTCCTGGGATAGGCAGATGCCGGCCGTAACATTTGGTAGCAGAACGCGGTGCTGGGATCGATTCCCGGTCGATCCACCGACCATAGTATTTGATAAAAATTAAATAATTTTGGTGGCAGGGAGCGTTGGGTTGATTGGTTTAATTTTGTGTCTACAATCACGCCCGTCCGTAATACGTAAAAATATTTTTTTTATTATATACGTAATAATAAAATTCCTTTCTTTGTTAGCTTGCTTTGTTGTTTGCGGGTAAATTTGAAAAGCCACGCCCGGTTTAGCGCGCAAGCGGGAGATTGCGTCATGTAGGTAGATGGTTATTTTTACGTAATCGGTTAATTATCGTTGTCGGATGGTTGTAGTGTGTTACTTATCGAAGGGTCGATTTCCGAGCAAGGCATTTTTTGTTGATGTGTATCTTCGTTATGTATCTTTCGTATTGTAATTTGTATTTGAACTAAAGAGTGGTAATTTGTATTTACGTAATTTGAATTTAACTTGATTTGATCGCACTAGTATTTGTTATTGTTAATTTGATTTGCCTTTTCTTTTGTACTAACTTGTGTTTGATTTAATAAATAGCGGTTCTTATTTGTGTAATTTCTATTCAACTCGATTTGATAGGAACTGCATTGGTTAGCTGTTAATTTTTTTGTATTTTTTATTTGTTATTTTTGTAATTGTGCTCGAGCGGCGTCGTAATTTGTATTTAGTAGTGATGTCCTCGCCCAAGATGCTAATCCGTTGCCTGCGGACTGAGTTACGCTGGGCCACCAGCGCCCATGCTTTGATAGGTCGACCGGATAGGGTCCATAATTTGATGAAGCGGTTCGAGCAGGTCGATGCTCGAAGGGCTGCAGTGGAGGAGGCTTACGCTGAGCTCGAGGATTCGGATGTGGAAAAGGGAGTCCTGGACTCCTGCTTCGCAGACTACGAGCAGTTCTTGTGGCTCACGGACGAGTTGATCGAGGCTGAAGGCAGGTATGCCGAAGAGGCGCGTGAAGCTCGGACGAGCGGCCTGCCCGAGTCCGTTCGGAAGCAGCCTCAGCCGGAGCTGTTGGGACGACTCCCAACTCTGGACTTGCCAAAGTTCTCCGGGGTCCTTTCCGAGTGGCTGACCTTCGTTGGTCTTTTCGACGGCCTAGTGGACGCCCGGAGTGACTTGACTCCGAGCCAGAAGATGGCGTACCTCTTGGCCTCACTGGAGGGGGAGGCCCTGGGCGTTGTCAGCCATTTGAGCTTGTCGGACGACGCCTACCAGACTGCTCGGGACCTCCTAGCCAGAAGATACGCCAACGTCCGGCGAATTGCGGACGAACATGTTAAGCAGCTTCTGAGCCTCCCGCTGCTGAGTGACCGGGCCAGACTACGTCCGGACCTGTTGGATCCAGTCTTGGTGGCCTGTAATATGTTGAGGCGGCTGGATTTACCAGTGGGCGAATGGGCCTTCTTGTTGCTCCGCATCGTGCTGTCCCGTCTACCTCTTGACCTTCAAATGCATTTTGAGGAGAGGTACGGCGGGGACGAGGCCTCCTATATTCCGCCCTTCTATGACCTGCTGCGGTTTTTGGAGGAGCAGTGCCGACAGATCGAGCACGCGGCGGGCACCGTCGACGACTTACGAGCCGTGCCCAGTGAGAGGCGAATTCCGCCGGGCAAGTCGTCGTCAACCCCCCCCCTGCTCCTATTGTCGAGCATCTGATCACCGGGTAACGTCTTGCCCAAAATTATTAAGTAAGCCAGTTCCGGCGAGGCGAACTATCGCCAAGGAGCGCCGCTGGTGTTACTCCTGTTTGGAAGGGCACCTCCAGCGAGACTGTCCGCACCAGCGGCCCTGTCTGCATTGCCAGGGCAATCACCATGTCGTACTGTGCCTGGGTGCGAACGGCGTCTCCTCTCGGGGCGCTGCCAGGCCCTCGACCCCCACGGGCGGGGGCGCTCCGCCATGCCCGTTGACGGGCGACGCTCGGCTCCCGCCGGCTAGCCACCAGGCCCCTAGGTTTGAAAGGGGTCCCTCCCCCGACCAGTCGGGGGGTAATTCCCCCAGGGGCGGGGGTGTCATCACACCCCCTCAGCGTGCGGAGAGGAACTTCACGGCCACTCATCAGTCCGCTGGACCCTTATCGCTCCCGTTAGCTGAGTGGCCGCGACTGGTGTACCACTGTACCCCATTTGATGGAGGCGGCCCTAGCTAGCTGCCGCCTTAGCTCCCACCATGGCTGCCTCTACTGAGCCTTAAGCCGTCAACAGTCCACTTGTCAAGCTGTTCTGTTGCCGACGGCCTCAGTGAGGGCGTACAACCCGAGTGGCGACCGTTAGCGGTTGCGCTCTGTTAGTATCGGGTTCACGCGGTGTGGCCTCCACTTGGTGGTGGGAAGATTAGGGCCCCCTGGAGCGTTGAATCACGCTCTCAAGGGGTATAGGATTTGGTTAGGTCGAGCACTTAGTTAAGAATTCTTTAAATTTAAATTAAAATGCTTTTGGGTTTTCCGCGAAATTCATATTGTAGCAGTTATGATTAAAAGAATTGAATTTAAAATACTCCTTTAAATGCTGCTGCATATGTTTTGTAAATACATTTGATCACTGCGTTTGTTGTTGCACGGAAAATGGAGATTAAATTGTGTGCCCTTTTTGAATGCTTGGGCGTATGCTTGTAATTGTATTTGATTGTCGCGCCTGTGCTGAAGGGAAGTTTGAATTCATTTGAAATTTAAATGGCGCTCTATTTTGAAAATTATGTATATGTTTGTGATAGTGTTTAATCATTTTGCTTTGTGATAAGGAAGATTGAAATTAGATAACCCTGTGGTTACCGAAGGAAATAGGAGTCAATTCTCTTTTGGTTTAGATTTTGTTGGCACTGTCTAAGATATTTATTTGAAATAAGAGATAGGGCTGTCCCTTACGTTTATTGTTTTGTTTACTTTGCCATTTGACACAATTGACCTATGTGCATCGGTGATTACTTGTTTTAATTAATTCTGTAATTGAACATTGATGCTTTTGAAAAATTAGTTGAAATATGAGCATAGGATCACCTGCTAGGGACCATCTGTGCGTTTCGTTCAGCTCTCCACAGACGACGTTCATGGGGAATTTGGGGGGTGCTCTCTGCACTGAAGCTTGAAGGTCCCTCTGGGCCGCTTCGGGTCGCGTCGCTGTTTGCAGACCTGATCCGGTCGAATTGCGGAACTAATCATAGGAGCGCAGATAGGTGTTTGAAGGAGGTCGTCTGACTTCTGTCTAGGAATAGGACTTATTTATGTGCTGCGATGTCCAGGAAGGGCATCCAGTTCAACTCTCCGGCTAGCCCACGTAAGGGCTGCAATTTTGGGGCGTTGGTTAGTGTTGCAAGATCTGATTGGGTGCGTAAGGTGGCCTAGTTTGGTTGTAGATTCGATCTTGCAACTTGCCGTCGCGACCCTGTCCCGCTGACCGGTTTGCTCGCGGACCTAAATCCTTATGTCCGGGACGGGGGTTTGTTCACGCAAAAGCGTTAGTGTCAGGCATCGACGTTAGATGGCACTCGGCTCGGTCGATACGGAATGACGTTTGTGTGTGTTGAACGTCCGAGTTGACTGAACGGTGGGAGTCGAGAGCGAAAGATTAGATGTCTTCTTCGCGTCGAAGGAGAAGGCAGTCCGTTTTTTGGTCGGGAGCTCTTAATTTTATGATAGGCGCGTATAGTAAATATACCACTGGGAATGGTGGCGCGTGTTGAGAGTTTACCCGGGACTTTAGGTTTAACGCAGAATCTGTATAAGTGGATTCGACTGTATTAGTTACTAGTGCGGTAGTTAATATTCTAGAAATAACGGTGACCTTTGACCCGTACGTTCTGTGTTCATTTTCGCGAGTCAATCGTAACAAAGGAAGAAAGTGACTGCGGAAGGCGACCTTAGCTTAGAGAGGAGCTGAGGGCCGAACTGCTGCAGGGGGAACGGTCAAATAAGGTCAATAACACTACCAGCCACACCCAAATACACATCACTGACCTTTACTTTCTAGCACAATACACCCACACGAGACCTGACCGAATCCTGAGGGACCAGTCACCTTGAATAGAGGTAAGTAAGCTCTGTTCAATAATTGTAACGCTCCCCCCGGATTATTTAGTGTAATTAGACTTTTAACCCGTGGCGTGAGGACGCCCGACCAGCATCTGCCTGTAGCTTCTTCGTCTATGGGGCCGCGAAGGATTCTACTCCTGGGATAGGCAGCTGCCGGCCGTAACACTGTCCATTAGTTTTTTTTTTGTTTTTGATTGACTGTATTCATTTTATAAAATATTTGCGAATTCAAATAACGGACTGTCGTGTCGTACAGTAAAAAAAATATTGTTTATCTAATCTAAATCATAAATGTTTTGATATCTATCTGGCTTTAATATATTCACTTGACGTTAGCTTCTGTGGATATATATGAAACCGGCTGTATTTATCATCTGGGTACAAATAAGGAAAACGTTTCACATTAAGATTCTTGCCTGTAGAATATATAGGTGCCATATTAACTGTCTTCGTTTGATAGACATCTGAAAGTAATGCATTGCATATTTTTTCATACAATGGATATATGGTATATTGCTCTTAATCTATTAAGCTATTATCCTCCATTATCTGTGTCATAAGTGACTCAAAAGCATTCATATTATTTTCATACTGATTATTATTATTCGTATTGACTACATATTGTAAATTTTTATTAATGGCTTGAAATAAATGATCAATAACGGCCTTATTTGTTTCAGGTAACAGAGTGTGGTATAGATCTTTATTAGTGTCAACTACACATTCCCATCTTAGATTTTGTTGGTTCGTCCTCGTATAATTATGTAATGTTCTTTATTTTATAATTATAGGATCTTCTGGTTTCGACAATTTATTCAAGGTTCTCCTCAAAGGGTAGATGAAAAGTTCTGCATTAACATTTTTCCACCATTTCTCGGTTTTGGCAAAGATTTGTTCGCTACTGGAGATTGCTTGCTGAACCACTTGGAAAGATTTTGTACCCTGGATTAAGAGCTTTTCATTATTATTTAAACTAGCTTATCTCTGATTGAATTGTATCGAAAAACAAGTCATTAATACACATGTAGCTGGAATTTCGTAAGTATGAATCTTTGTGAGATACTTATGGTATATAATATTGTGGGCTGATCCATAGTTTTAGAACTATTGTATTCCATTATTAGCTTTGACAAAAAATTTGTAGAAAATAGGCTTTTGTAAATGATTTGGATTAAGCAATATCCTTTGAACAGTATAGTTTATTAAAAAAACAATATCTAACCTTTTTTTACAGAGTAATTTAAATGCATCTTTAAACTTTTTAAATAATCTTTCACAATTTCTCAATGTAAAGAGCATTTAACGGCTACACTGCCAGGTACGTGGTATTTGTCTAATTACTATCATTGCTCCACGTTTACAGTTTTAAATGCAGTATCAATTTCTTTTAACGCTTCGCAATTACTTTGTAGCTTATACAAATTTTCTGATTAAATTAATGGGATTTTACATTGTTAATGTAAGAGATGTTAGCCTTGAGACGTCTGCTCAAATGATAAATACAAGCTTAAATACCAAATTTCAGCTTTCTAGGACGAAATCTTTTTTTTAGATATCAATAAAATCTAACTTACCGGAGCTATGCAATTGAAACTTTATACGTTTAATAAGTCTACTATTGAAATCATATCCATAAGAATTTTGTTTATCTGGTATAATCAAAACCCAAGTTATGAGGGTTCAAAAATACGACGGAGTGCTTCGAGAAAAGGTAAATACCATCAAAAACATAAATTGTAAAAAAACCAAGTCTCGCAACTCAGTTATTCTACCGTAAAAGATTGTGAGGTGCACGTAATACCAAGTCGGTTAATTTATTCAGTCTCTACTTAAGGATCCTTCTGTCTTAAGTTATTACGTAATTAGCAAACCTAACAACATCTTATAGTGACCATATCAATATTAAAAATCTTTTATGTTTTAAAATACATAGATTGACTTGGCAATCGCATTAAACAATCTAATTTAATGTAATATTTATTACATGAGAGATACATTGTGTTTTCATGCGATGGCCAAGTCAATCTATTTAAAACATAAAATATTTTAATATTGATATAGTCACTATAAGATGTTGTTAGGTTAGCTAATTACGTAATAACTTAAGACAGAAGGATCCTTAAGTAGGGATTATAGGTAGTATAGGCTGTGTGCCTATTAAAATCCACTGCTGAAAACGGGTCTCCCAATACATCGCCTTTGATTAATTGATCATCAATAGAAACAGAAAACAGAAAACGTTTTTATTATAAATAATATACTTCTTGAAAGTCACTCTTTTGTTTAGTTACCATTGATTTGAAAAAAAAAAACACTCTAACCTGGGAAGAACCAGCAAGAAACCCAGCGGGACTTTTTTTATGAAAATGATGGTTAGTGAGTGATTATTATTATACACTATATATTCCATAGTAGTCACACTCTGGTAGACGGATAAGGAACCGCAGTTTTTTATTTTCTAGTTTTTATTAGAAAGACGCTGCTGCCCATCTCCTGGTTAATTTCACTTTGCTGCATCTTAGGATACCTAAGGGATAATACAGCCTATATTGTTCCGTTATATTTGCTTTACTGCACCTATTATTAGTTTAATCTTATCAGAAATAGATATCTTTTTGAAGTAACTATGCAACTGATGAACTTGCTACCTAACAACAAATACTCGTACTAACCGTGTACTTGCAGACTGATTGCATCGATGGCGATCGCCGCTATGATTGAGTCAAGCTACCGCTTTCGATCGATCGCTTAGTAACACTTTATTTAGATTGTAAAATAATAACTTCACATTTGGTGACCGTGGACTTAATGCGTAAATTTTACTACGGTAAACATTGGCCATAGTGGCTTATTAATGTTTAGTTGGCATTTTCTCTGAATGTCTGAAGTTCGACTTCTGAGAAACTATTTCACTCCGAAAACTGAACGAAATACATAAGTAACGTCATGTTGTTTGTGACTACTACCTAGACAGCACGAAGTTGAAAAATTCAAAATGAAACAAGCAGGTTACAACATTTGTTAGTTAGCATAGAACATGGAACATGAGAAAATAATACTGGTGAAATTTTTAAACCATTGCAGAATTAATGCGGCTTCCTAAATAATTCAGTGCCTTCCTTTCGCAATATTTTTTAGGATTTACTCCTGTATCGTAGAGGCAAGTTCTATATACATACATAAATTGCAAGCATCCAGACCCTGAGCTGTTATTTGTAGACCATATAAATACTTTTTCCTAATGAAAAAATAAAACCTAATGCCAGTGGTCAGTTTTGTCGATTGATCTGGTACTGCAATCGTCAAATAGACTTTCCTCTTGCTTTCACTAATCATACGAAATACAGTCAATATCGCCTCATCGCGCGGGATGAGTTCACGGGAATACTTGAGCATGCCCGCGACTGCGCCTAAACTCTGTAAGCGCCGTTCAGTTATTTGGTTTAGAACTTTTATTTGAAAAGAATGGTTAATTCGGTATTATTTTCATATTGCTGATTTGTGAGTCAGTGGAAGAGTTAAGAAAAGGAGAAGAATATCAGAAAAAGGAAAAGGAATATTTATTGTAACTTCACTATACTAATTTAACGATATTAAAAAAGGAGTAGATCCTGAATTCGTCGGTATGTGTTGTTGAAGTAAAACTTCTTTATCGACGCAGTTGAAAAATTAGTAAAATTTAAAATCACTGGTCTTTATACGTTCAACTACTGGCCACAGGCCTCCTCTCATTTTTGAAAGGGTATTAGGGCAAGAAAATGTCCGCCGCGCTGCCCCAATGCGTATTGGCGAATTTCACATGTTTTCAAATATTTTTTCTTCCTTCTCATCCATGCAGGTTTTCCTCGCGTTGTTTTACTTCAGCATCAATCATGTGGTTAATCAACACTAATTTTAATTAACAATTTCATTGGCGCCGGCGTGGATCGAACCGGAGTTAAATTGCGCACTCGTGAAATTTACAGCGACCGCCTACCGCTGAGCTACCACGACTCTAAAGAGAAATTAGTACAGTATGAAATAAACAAAAACGTTCACCGTCTGGGCTGCATGAGTATACTATTATTGAACTTACTTCCTTAAAATATAAAATAAAAGAAGGGTGATGTGTCGCACAGTACACAGTACAGCACAGTTTATGTTTTGGTATAACTCTATTTGTTTATGAACCGATTTAATGACTACTTTATTATTAAATATGTTATACTTCAGAAATAGTTCCGTATAGAACCTTGAACTTAGTCAACTCAAACGCGTATCAAAAATTGTATATATTGATTATATTTATTTAAAAATCTTAGCGTATATTGTTAAAAATTACTTTGTATAGAAACAAAAACAGAAACAGAAACTTTTTTTATTCAATATAGATTATAAATATTTGTTAGTTAGCATAGAAGATGGAACATGATAAAATAATACTGTGAAATATTTAAACCAAAACAGAATAATGCGGCTTCTTAAATAATTCAGTGTCTTCCTTTCGCAATATTTTTTAGGAGTTACTCCTGTATCGTAGAGGCAGTTTATATACATACATAAATTGCAAGCATCCAGACCCTGAGCTGTTATTTGTAGACCATGAAAATACTTTTTTCCGTACGATTTTTAAACAGTGGTAGATCCACGCGGCAGCTTTTGCTGTCGCACGGATGGGCCGGCTAGAACCGGGGTTGGTACCACGACCTCACAGAAAACCAGCGTGAAGTAGAGGTTCACCTCTGCGTTTCGCTATGGTGAGTGCAGGGTGGCCGGAGGCCATTTTTACTGGAAATGAGGCATTCCATATTGGTCCTCACGGGTGACAACGCATCTACATTTTGAATTGTAATAGAGGATAGATGTAGATGTCTATGGGCCGCAGCAACCACTTGCCATCGGGTGGACTGTGTGCTCGTTTGTCACCCATTATCCTATATATAAAAAAACGGGATTAGAACCCACGGCCTTCAACGCCGAAACTTATTGCTAAGCCGCTGCGCCACGGAGACATTTAATTATGGCTTGTGTGTGTGTGAATTTTAAAATAACAAATGATCTCATTTCAAGAGTGGGTTGGGAGTTATCACCCTATTTCATATTTACTGATGTCGTGAGAGATTAACTGCGAGGACATCTTAGTTATCAGAGGTAACACAACATCTGTAGACTTATTTGTTTAAAGGTGGCTGTAGTTGTCAATGGACTGAAGCGACCACATACCATCATGTGGGCTAAATTTCTTTTGTCAGTTTTATTTTATAAAGAAAGCGTAAGTTCCCTTTCATACGTATATCTGACATCACAAATAGACAACAGGGATTAGATTTTGGCCTCTATAAAGTTGATTGATTAAATCACACAGCTTGTTAGCATCAACTGGGATTCATGTTTCCGTCAGACAGTGAACTCAATTTTGAGACCAATCATGGAGTACAGACTAGCAATTATTAAGTTTTCTCTTGTTCAAGGGACAAGTTTCTAGCGACTAGAATATCCACTACCCCATATCGCCCGCTGGTGTCGTAAGAAGTGACAGAGGGAAACTGCAACGGGAGATGGGGAGCAGCATCTTCCAGACAATAAGAAATAAAAACTGCTATTGCCAACCCGTCTGCCAAGCGCAACAACTATGACAAAATAAATATCCGCCACAGAGGAATTCATGTAGGAGGTCTGCTGCCATGTTCTGCGTTTAAATTTTATGGGCTTTAATCACAGCTTAAGTTTTCTGCGTTACGTCTAGTTTTTTTTGGTAATTAGCATATTATATCATTACTTTGTAACGATTTTAAGACACTAAGAAATGTACTCATTACCGTATAAAAATTAAGATAAAATAGAAAATCTTACCTATAGAAGTTTTGTATAAATTAACGATTCGCTCTGTCGCAGGACTCGAACAAACCGTGTTCAATCCTCGCCAGGCATTATTGGAGTATATTATTGTAATTTTAAGTTTTATGCTTATTAGCCACATAATTAATAGTGAGTCAATATTTTGTAAAGAATCCTATAAGTCCATTTTTTTTTCATATTAAAAATTATGTATTTGTTATTTTATTTCAGTTTTAAAACTTACATTTATACCATACAAATCCATCAATCCAACAAGAAAATTTCAAAGCGTTACGTTAAAATTAGACGACTTCGTACAACAGTGCCGGATATTAACTTGTTATCCTTTTCCTAGTAAACGTTGAATGTTGAATGAAACGGAGACCATAAATCGATAGCTCCTAAGTATAGCGAGTCATCTAACATTTTACGGTATTTTGAGGTTTTTTTTTTATAGGATGAGGGTGACAAACGAGCACACAGTCCACCTGATGGTAAGTGGTTGCTGCGGCCCATAGACCATCAACATCTATCCTCGTTTGCGAATCAAAATGTAGATGCGTTTTCACCCGTGAGGATTAAGATGGAATGCCTCATTTCCAGTAAAAAGGGCCTCCGGCCACCTGCACTCACCAAGCGAAACGCAGAGGTAAACCTCTACTTCACGCTGGTATTCTGTGAGGTCGTGGTACCACCCCGGTTTGAGCCCCGGCCCATCCGTGCGACAGCAAAAGCTGCCGCGTGACTGTTTTGTCGGTATTGATTATAAAAACATGTTATTTATCAGACTATGTCGAAAAAACCTAAAATTCATAAGAAATTTTGGTAATAATCTAACGTATACTGGTATATGTTGTGTTATTTAAATTTCAATACGACGTACACTAAGCTTACTACTCGGGTTCAGTATACACGGGATGCAGGTGGGGTGCTTTGAGCGACATGTGCAAACTGGACTGTTCGCGTGGCATGTGAGTATGTCAATTTAGGTGCATATTTTTGCGATCAATACATTAGATTTGATTTTTAAAATCACTATATTTTAATTTAAATAAGCATGGAGGTAATAATGCAAAATACTTGAGAAAAACCTGTGCTAAATTTAATACATTTAAAACAATTAAATTATATTAGGTATTCATGAAAATTGTGAAAATAACGAGTAAGTGGAACCTTTTCATAAAAATGGTATGTAGTTTAAGTTTTTCATTACATTAACTTATATAAATTATAGTTATGACAGTGAATTTTGCAGCACATTTCATTATGTACGTCCTTTACGGGACTATATAAATTAAAAAAATTCCTGATAGATGGATTAGCCGTCTTGGTATAATTGCGTGGTCACCTCGTCCTCTAGAGCTAAACTCTAGGTTTTTTTACTTGGGTTGCATAAAAGACAACATTTATGCAAAACCTATACAATGCGTTACCGAACTTCGCCAGAAAATAAGAGCAGCTGCTGCAAGAATTAATTTAAAAAGATATGGAAGATTAGTTAAGCGGTATTTTTTTAAGGATATAGACCCTGGATTCATGATGAAGGCAAAAAATTTGAAATATTTAATAACAAAAATTTTAAATTATTTAATATCTTTTAATAAAATATTTTTACATAACCTTTGTTTCATTTTATACTTTGTCTACTAATTTATTGCTAGATTTGCTTTTTTTTAATTCAAATCTAATTATAATTTGGTTGAATATCAAATAGCATCTCTACCTGTATCGCTATGACTTACGTGATATGGCGTCATTATCTGTTTAATTCAAAAACATTTCTGTCACATTTGCACTTGTTGAATGAAATATTTAATAGATGAATTGCATTGCGGTGTAGATGTGGCACTGCTTTTATGTTTGGTCTTAGTTCCTTTTTTCTTAAAAATGAAAAGTGATACGTATTATATAATTTTGAAATCTAGGATAAATGCCTAAAGTGCCTAAGTGGTTTTTTTTTTTTGATAAGTTAGGTTATTTTATTTTTTCAACTACGACTAAAAGAAACCACGTTTATTTTAACTAATCTAGCAAACGTTTTTTGCTTGATTTGTAACTGTGATTAATAGCGGGTTTATTTAAGACTACGGTAGTGAAAAAAATACTGTAAGATTAAGAAATTCGTGGTCACAATACCTAGTGGTTTAAGGTGCATATTTTATTCGTTTTCATAAATTTGTCATTTATAATTTAAATAACTGATATGAACCGCTGCAACCATATTATTGTCGTAGCACGAGTGGGTCAAGTTGACCGGGGACGAACATAATATCAGCGTGATAACGCATGGGAATTTTTATCCTTATTCCTACAATATAATTAATATCGTAGTTATTATTTTTATAATCACTACTAAAATAATAATTACGCAGTTGTTATACAGCATTCAAGGGTTTCATTTCGCGCCTTCGCCAATGCTGTATGGTAGTACGCAGAAATAATTTTTACATTCGTCTGTGAAAATCACAAACTAAACACAAACATCTAAAGTTTTATTCAATAAAGATCAAAAAATCACAGGCACTTTATATTTATCGCTTTTATTATTCCTAGCAGAGAGTTGTATCTACGCGCCGCTTTAAATTAAAGGACATTTTAATCTGTGTAATGCGTCGGCGCCTTCGAACCGATGTGCTGACGCATTCTCAACAAATACGTACTCTGAGAATTTCTATTAATTTCGTAAAAGCTGTTATTTGTAAAATAAAATATAAAGAGATTTTTTCGTTCTCTGATCAGCCCCAAATCGCTAAGTATGCTATTTATGACATAATATGAATCTGAAACGTGGCCCTACATTGCTTGCAGTATAAAGTCGCTCAGCAAGCTATAGAAAGAGCATGCTTGGAGTTTCTATGTGCGACAGAGTTCTTAAGAAAGATATCTGCATTACAACCAGAGTAACTACTACTCGTAATATAGCCTAATGAATCAGTAAGCTTAAGTGTTCATATGCACTATGCGGGAAACCGCAATGGGCTAACCCCAGGTCGTCCTGCGGTGAGTCAGAAGGCTAACCGTGTCCTACATTGAGCCCTCTGGCTCACCGCAGGTTGCGGTTGCGGAACCGGATTGCTGATGCACGTAATTCGGTTGGCTGCATTCGCAACCGCATCTGCATTTGAAGAACCGTTATGATTTGCGGTCAAAACGATTCGTTTCAAAGATTTTTTTAATATTTTATCAGAGTATTCTAGCAATTTGGTGTTACTAATTGCTGGCCGACTCTGGATTTCGATGTAAAATTTTTCAATAGCTATCATAAGCGTGCACACAACCTCACTCAATGGCAGGCAGACGCAAATTGAGGCGCACAGTGCGACTAGCCACAGTCCGGCTGGTCATCATTTGGGCAGTAAATTCAATAATAATTATGTCCTCCACAGTTTTCTGTCTCGGCGGCCATACTCAATGGGGACTAGCCATCTGCGCAGTAAACTATTATAGTGCCCGAGTGTTTGCGCAAACACAGGTGCACTCTCTATTCCGTCATTCACATATTCCGATATGACGGCAATATGGAACGATTGGAGAGAGATTAGGTAGAACCAACAGCTTTATTTGCTCCGGTACGGAGGTGAAAAAACTCCAACTTCCTGACTCCGGCCTACTACTGAGAATTTCTAACAGCAAAACCCAATAACTGATTTTGGCCCGACCCGGGACTCGAATCCGGGACCTCATGATTAACAATCGCGCATACTACCACTAAGCCAAAAAGGTAGTCAGTTCTGTCTATCACTTTATAATTTATTTATTGTCTTATAAGTTAATATATTTCAAGCTCGAATTTGAAATGAATTATTTTAAAAGTTCATTATATCGACCCGAAACTAATTTCGCGAAAATTTCGATCTAGTTGGATTTTCTTTAAATTCATTTAAGTTATTATATATAATATTATTATAAGTTAAATTCATTTAACTCTATCTAGAGAGTTGCACTATTTGTTGTCAATTTGCAAGTTCGTTGTGCTTTTATATTATATTAAAATTCTTCAAACAAACAAAAATTCGACAAACCAAATCACGACCGTACTTATTTTATCTTATCCTAAATTACGAGTACTATGTAGTCAACGAAAAAGGGAGTAAAAGAAATAAGAAATGGTGAGAAAAAATGTGTTTCATATTGTTGTTCACTGAATTAGGGGATTTCTTGTAAGATCAACGTAAATAGTTGACTAAAGAACTATAGTCCTTAAAACCTTCGAGTAAAGACTTGAATTCTTTTGTGAGAAAAAAACGTATATTATTTTGTTTTGTACAAATTTAAATAAAATTGCTTGTTTTAATTACTATACAAATATAAAAAAGACGCGCCTCAAAATTTCTGTGGTTTGTTTCCCTCTTTCGTCTTTTACGACCCCCACGGGACGATATGAGATAATGGATGTTCTTACACCGCCGCTTCACCGTTCACCGCACACGCGTCACTGCTAAACATAGGCCCTCCCTCATGCATTCCACATAGATTCCCTGTAGACTTTTTATATAACTGAAGTGATAAACAAAATCGCAGTCTACCCGTTGGTAAATGACTACTGCAGGACCCTTCAGCCAACCTCACACAGAGAAGACTACAGATAGATTGTCGATCCCTGAGGCATAAGTTGGAATGCGCATAATTTTATTGGCTCTATCGAACACAGTAATGCAAGCACTGCTATTTACACAAACAGGAAAAGGTAAGAGGATAACTTCCAGACGGACTCCTAAGGAGAAAAGAAATCTTACCACGAATAGATGAATATATTGGAATATTTAAATTCAGTTTTCACCTACTTCCCAACGATTTTTTATAAAATAACGGTGCCAAACGAACACACAGTCCACATGATGTTAGGTGGATGCTGTAGCCCATATGCATCTAAATCTATCCTCTTGTTTTTACAATTTTACGGAATGATATATTTGAAACATCTATTCATGATTTGTTTTATAAAATTTAACTTATAGCAGCGGGTCGCAAGTATCGTACTCTGAATGCTAAGGATTTGGGAATGGGTGATGAGACTAAACAGAGTTTATATCAATGAGCACCTTACAAAAGAAAATAAAATTCTTTTGAATACATGCAAACAAAAAGCCAAGGAGATAAATTATAAATTTGTCTGGACAAAAAACTGCCGTATCTTCGTTCGAAAGGACGAGTCTCACCCCCTATTCCAATATCCTCATCAACCGATATATCCAAAATAATGTAAAACACTGTTTGATATTTAATAATTACTCACCTTTCAATGTATGCAATAATCCTCCCTTACACTTACATAAAATAATTTTACACTTCCCTACACTCAACTCTATTTACACAATGATTTCTTATATTTACGCGAACACTACACATTTAAATAAAACTAATTTTACGGATTTTATCGCGTATATTAACTTATTTTTTTATCTTCCCGACGTTTCGGGTGCTTTCCAGCACCCGTGGTCACGGGGGACTGAGGTGTTTGACGTCCTGCTGTCATAGTTAGCCCGGCTACCGTCAGTTTTTTAATATTAATTTTTGGGTCGATTTACGCAGAATGAGCTTACAGTATCTTGAGGTCTAGCAGTGGTATACTTGGGTTTGGATTTGATTTTATTAATTATGGGATCCCAAACAGATGGCAGCACCCATCCATCTTCTCTATTGAAATTAGGATGTTTTTTTAATTTCAATAGCCTCGCGAATCATCCTTGGGAGGAATCGGTGTTCTTTTGCGAGGATTTGTGGTCTATCAAATCTAATGTAATGGCCGGGACGATCTTGAACATGTTCACAAACTGCAGACTTAAATCAGGCAAGTAAAAAGTTGTTACGAACGGTGATTCAGCAAAAACGGTTCGATTTACAAATCATAAATAATACCATAGACAATTTGTCCAGTGAGTTAAAGACAGTTTTAACGACATTTGATTTTAATAATTGCATTGAAACTTTAAACAAACGCGAAATATCGAAATATAATGAATGCAAAGACAAACATATAGAAAAATACCAAAAATTATCTATCAAATCAAATGCCAAACATCCATGTCAACGTAGAAACGAAACGCAACAACCGTTGACCACAGACGCAAACAATAAACAACGCACGGTCTATAATTTGTCAAAAAAAAACACTGGACGAACCTACAATAAAAGTATTGTCGAAAGGCTTGAATTTTGCTATAACGCCGCAAAAAATCCCGTACGAAGAAATTATCTGCAGCGTGGAAAATTGTCTGTTTAAGAACAATATCGGTAAACAGGATTTAGAGGCTATACGTCAAGACATTTCGTCCTTGTTACGTCGAAGTTCCACGCCGAAACTAAATCTCCCTAAAGACGAATTTAAAGCGTTGTACAACTTACGCAACAGACCAGAGCTCACGATTCTCCGCGCGGATAAAGGAAATGCTACAGTAATAATGGACACGTCAGAGTATAATTCCAAAATACAACAACTTTTATCGGACGTAAGTACATACAAAAAGGTCAAAATAGATCCTACAACTAATACACTTAAAACAACTACTGATTTAATAAAGAAATACTCCAAAAAATTAGATCTCGACGTGAATTCGACAATACCATCATGTGCCAAACCACCGAGATTGTATGGGTTACCGAAAATACACAAATCAAACGCTCCACTACGTCCTATAGTAAGCCAGATCGATTCACCAACTTATTAGTTGGCTCAACACTTGGCAAAAATACTGTCACCACTAAGAGGACATACCAGAGCACACACAAAGGATTCATACCATTTTGTTAGTGAGATAAAAGACCTAAATCTCGCTGACAATTAAACTATGGTCAGTTTTGATGTTCAGTCAATATTCACATGCCTACCTATTGAAGACTGCATCTCAATTGTTACTAGAAAGCTAGAAGATAACAACATGCCAACAGAATATGCAGTATTACTCAAACACTGCCTTACATCTGGCTATTTATTGTGGAAAGAAGAGTTCTACATGCAAGTAGACGGAGTGGCAATGGGCTCACCTGTATCTCCCGTAGTCGCCGACATATTCATGGAGGACTTTGAGGAGAAAGCCCTTCTTAATGCTCCTGTAAATCCAAGATTCTACAAGCGGTACGTAGACGATACTTTCACAATTTTACCATCTGACAAAGTAACTGCATTTTTAAACCACCTTAATTCCATAAACCCTAAAATGCAATTCACAATGGAGTTAAAGGCAAACAAAACTTTAGCTTTCCTAGATGTTTTAGTCATCCGAAATCCTGATAACACTATAGGTCATACTGTGTACAGAAAAAAATACCCATACCAACCGATATTTAAATGGTGATTCGCACCATCATCCTTCACAGTTAGCTACCGTGGGAAAATCTTTGTTTCAGAGAGCACGAGGGATCTGTGACAGAAAACATCTGGCCGCCGAGCTTCAGCACGTCAAGCAAGTACTGCAAGACAACAAGCTTCGGGTCCCGCGCATACGTCACAGTGACCGAGTGAAGCCAGCCACAGTCGAGCGTGTGCCTGCTGTACTACCCTATGTCAGAGGAGTCACAGACAAGGTTGGCTACATCTTGAAGCGAGCTTCCATTAAAACATACTTCAAGCCGCTGAAGAAGATTGGTCAATTTTTACCATCCGTCAAGTGTCATATCCCTCTACAAGATGCAGGAGTGTACAAGCTGGATTGTGAATGTGGTCTCTCGTACATAGGACAAACAAAAAGATCTATAAAAACCCGCGTTAAAGAACATATAGCTGATGTGAAGCACCGACGTATCGGGAAGTCTGCAGTTTGTGAATATGTTCAAGATCGTCCCCGCCATTACATTAGATTTGATAGACCACAAATCCTCGCAAAAGAACACCGATTCCTCCCAAGGATGATTCGCGAGGCTATTGAAATTAAAAAACATCCTAATTTCAATAGAGAAGATGGATGGGTGCTGCCATCTGCTTGGGATCCAATAATTAATAAAATCAAATCCAAACCCAAGTATACCACTGCTAGACCTCAAGATACTGTAAGCTCATTCTGCGTAAATCGAACCAAAAATTAATATTAAAAAACTGACGGTAGCCGGGCTAACTATGACAGCAGGACGTCAAACACCTCAGTCCCCCGTGACCACGGGTGCTGGAAAGCACCCGAAACGTCGGGGAGATAAAAAAATAAGTTAATATACATGATAAAATCCGTAAAATAGTTTTACTTAAATCTATTTACACACTTATTGATTATGCAGTGCAAGAGTACCTCACAAGTATATCCTTTCCATGTGAACTACACTCCTATTTTAAACCGAAGCAATTTCTCGTAGTGCCACATTTAAATGCTATTAAAAACTACGGCTTAACTTATAGTTATACATTGACCATTAAGGTTTGCGAATATTTATCTATATTAATTAATAACTATGTCTTAAAAATAATTGTTTATTTTTCCTTTAAATATTTAACATTTTATAGAGTGTACGTTTATCGATTTCACCACTACTACCCTGTCAGAAATGGATGAAAATAGTAAAAATAGTAACAACCTTACATTGCTTTATCAAAACGTTAGAGGGCTACGAACAAAGACTAATACGTTTTATAATAAACTGTTACTGTCTGAGATCGATGTAGTTATGATTTATGAAACATGGTTATGTGATGTTATTTTGGACGCAGAACTAAGTGACGATAATTATAAAATTTTTCGTAGAGATCGAGGATCATTAGGAGGTGGTGTAATGTTACTTTGTAAATCAAAGCTACACGCGCGCATGAGACCAGAATGGAATAATACCGATCTGGAATGCATTTGGATTACCATTCTAGGAAGTAACATAGGTTCTTCGTATGACATACACATTTCGGTAGTTTATATACCGCCTAATCATCAAATATCTTCGCGCATAAAGGATCTCATTAACACACTGTTAGCTGTTCGTGATAAATACCCAAATGACTATATAATTGTTTCAGGAAATTTTAATTTACCATGTATTGACTGGACTTCTGGAGACTCAGTTGTACGTAGGAAAGGATCAGTCGAAGTTCAAACTGCAGCATCTGATCTTATATCTTGTTGTTCTTTCATAGGCTTTTCTCAATACAATACACTCTTAAACAGTAGCAAGAACACTCTAGACTTAATCTTTTCATCTTTCCCAATAAAAGTTCAAAAATCTGAATTTGTGCTTGTTATAGAAGATGTATATCATCCAGCTCTGTACATATCTGCAACGGACATCTTAGTACCTTCACGTAGGCCTTCTTTTAGGACTAAATATCAATTTAAGCGAGCAGACTACCGTAGTATGAATGATTTACTTTTGAAACAAGACTGGGCTTGTATCACAAGGAAAACAAGTTTAGATCGTATTACTGATAAATTTTACAGTATAATAAATGAATTAATTGAAAAATTCGTTCCTAAAATCCGATGTAATAGTAATTATTCTTATCCAATATGGTACAGCAGAGCACTAATTAACCTTATAAAAGAAAAGAGTAAATTGCACTCTAGTTGGAAGAAGCATAAAAATACGATTGATTAGGCAGACTTTTCAGAGCTGAGAAAACGACAAAAGATACTCCAGCAACAATGTTATAAACAGTGCCTAGCACGCACTCAAGAGAATATTAAACATAACCCCAAAGCTTTCTGGAGTTACGTAAAGGCTAAGCGTAAAAACCATTCTGATTTTCTTCAAGAAATGACATACGGAGACACTAAATTGAATAACCCAATAGCAATCTGCTCGTCATTTAACGATTTCTTTAAAAGTAATTTACTAAATCTATTGACAATAATTTGACTATACGATCCGATAATTTAAATTTAAATGTAATCCAAGATATTGAAATTAATCCAGAGAAAGTTAAGAATTTAATTTGTAAGCTTGATATTACGAAAGGTGCCGGTAGCGATAAATTGCCTCCTGTATTATTTGTAAAATGTGCAAAATCCTTATCTGTTCCTATAGCACTATTATTCAATAGGTGTCTTCGCGATGGCTACTTTCCAAGTATTTGGAAGGAAGCTCATGTTGTACCTATACACAAGAAAGGGCTGAAGACAATAATTGAGAATTACCGGCCAATATCAATACTCAACGTGTTAAGTAAATTGCTAGAAAGAATCGTTCATATGCACATATACCCCATCATATTACCTTCAATACCCCCAGAACAACATGGCTTTGTGAAAGGGCGCTCTACAGCAACTAACTTGGGCGCATTTATTGATTATACTACCACAAATATGGATGGAGGGTCGCAAGTAGATGTCATTTACACTGACTTTGAGAAAGCCTTTGATCGCGTAGATCACATCATATTACTACGTAAGCTTTTTGAGCTGGGCATACGAGGTAAACTTTTCAGGTGGATGGAATCACATCTGTGGAAACGATCTCAGGCAGTAGTCTTAGGAGGGTTCCGTTCTGACTTCGTGGAAATAACATCCGGAGTTCCACAAGGTTCTATTTTGGGTCCTCTACTGTACGTGTGCTATCTATATGATGTGGGTAAGTGTTTTCATAATGCTAAGTTTCTGATGTACGCTGATGACACTAAAATATATATGAAAATCACTGATTATGTAGATTGCATGAAACTTCAAGATGATCTTGTGCGACTTGGTAACTATTATGTAGTAAATCGTATAGGAGTTAATGTCAGCGAGTGTCTTTACGTTTCTTTCACAAGCAAAAGAGAACCTACAAATTTCAACTACCAAATAAATCACCTTAATATAACTAAGAAAGAATTAGTGAAGGATCTGGGGATATTACTGGATTGCAAGTTAAGCTTCTCAGAACATATTGAAACAATTACGCACTCGCCCTACAAAAGCCTTGGCTTCATCCTACGCGTAAGCAGACCCTTTACTGATATTAACTGTATTAAATTACTTTACTATTCATATGTTAGAGCGTCCTTGAATATTGTAGTACTGTATGGAACCCGCATTACACTGTTCATATAAATAACCTAAAACAAATTCAGCACAAATTCATGAGACATTTAAAGTATAGAAATTTTATTTACACTAATAACTATGAAGAGTCTTATAGATATTTCAATATAATTAGCCTTGAAGATAGACGTACTCTAATGGACATGGCATTTTGCATGGTTTATGTAATGGAAGTATTGACTGTGTAACTTTAGCTGATAGAGTTCTCTGCTTTTGTACTCCGAAACGTAGAACGAGACATACACCTTTGTTTGCGGTTGTTAAGACAAAGACAAACCATGCACAAAACTCTCTGGTGAATCGTTTACGAAAAGTTTATAATAAAAGATTCCACTCAGTTGATATTTTCCATTTCAGTAAGGATAAGTTTAAAAAGGATGTCTTGAAACTTCTGATGTAGTGAGGTTAGGTAACTCATTAACTCATACACACACACACACACACACACACACACATACACACACACACACACACACACACATGCACTTACACACGTACACGCACACACACACACACACACACACACACACACACACACACACACACACACACACACACACACACACACACACATGCCCGCGTGCGAGGGAGGCGCATACGAGCATTATGTATGTTGAAAATCTTTTGATTTTTCTTGTAATGTTTTATAGATGTTTAAAAATATGTATTTTTAGTCCCAACTACTTTGTCTTCAACATGTCCGTTATAAATTGAAAATACTATTTAAATAATGTAAATCCGTTTTTGGCTATAATTTAAGATCATAAGATGTACGTACGATGTAACAAAGAGCTGTGGATTTTGTTTGAAATAAAAAAAAATGTAGAAAATTGTTAAAATGAAACATTTCAGAACAATTATTTTCTGCAGCACTTCATACATTAGCAACTGCAGCACATTTTCAACCATTTCAAAATTTAAACATTTAACTATAACATTTGTTTAGCTACTGCTTGTGATCGTAAGGCTGAGAGAAATTTTTAGTTAAAATCCAATATTAACTTGAATGTATAAAAAAAAACAAAAAAAGGAATAAGGAATGGAAAGGTACATTTTGTTACTAGCTGCAATATTCGACACAATAATTGATAGTTGATGAAAGTATAATTATAATTATATAATTATAATTCATTATCATCTGACCGTTAAGACTCTTTACCAGACATGGAAATCGCCCGTTGTAGGTTTTGCCTCTTACTACTGTCAGGACAACAAGTTAAGTTTATTTAATTATTTCCACAGCATGATGTCTTATGGGATTGTTTTAGGATGAGAAAATACAGCTGATATAGAAACTACTTTTGTTTTACAGAAGAGGGCTTTAAGAGCTTTTTACAACCTTAACCCGAGAAAGTCTCAGTGAATCATCATCGCCTGAGAATTGTAAAACTCTTTTTTCAAGTCAGCTAAAATCTTAATACTTAAACAAATTAGAATTAGTAGTTGTATGAAAAAATAAATGAATAAGATTCAATATCTACCAGCAAAGGTGAAAAAAAGGAAAAGTGAATAAAGGCTTGAGGATTAATTAATAAATAATAAAGAAAGGGTCCTTTATCGCACGAACTTTTCAAATTTAGGTTTGCTTAAATAGGGTTTTATTACATTTTGTGTTGGAGGTATTATGCAAAACTTAATGGTTACAATGAAATTTTGCGGAAATACATTTTTAGCCAGTAATTGTTGTTTTAAAATGTACATACGGATGATTATTTTCTAAGTACGAATCATTGATAAAATATATGGGTTTATTATAGGATAGGATAACAAGCGAGCACACAGTCCACCTGATGTTGAGTGGTTTCTGTGACCCATAGACATCTAAATCTATCAAAATGCAGATGCGTTGTTACTTCTTAGGACTAAGATGGAATGCCTCTTTTCCAATTAAAAGCGTCTCCGGTTCTTTACACTCACCATAAAAAACACAGCAGTGTTAAGCTGCTATTTTACGCTGATATTCTGTGAAAGTGTGGTCCTTCCCCGGTCGAGCCGACCCATTCTTACTACAACTATACACTTGAATCTTAAATCTAAATAACACCACATTATTAGGAAGTGAAAAATGGACTTCAAGTCCACCTGATAATAAGTGTCTACTGCAGTTCATGGACACTTTCAACCAACTTTAAACCAAGAAGGCTACATATGTGTTGTCACATCCATGGACTTAGATGAAATACTTCAAAGATAGTAATTATACTCGTTAAATTACACAGAAATACGGTGTGACATGGTGATAGACGGTGATATATACCAAGAATAAAAGCAGTCGTACCACCTCATATTAATCATCATCGCCAGACTTTCACAAGTCAACAGCGCTCTCCTAGGATACCACAACACGCGACCCTGACCCACCTGCATTTATTGATGTTCTGCATATTTTACCAAGTCTTCATTCTTTCTAGTGTAAAGCGGCCGTCCTACAATACAAAACGATGTGAACAACTATCTGTGGAACTCTCAACCTCTTATAATCTAAGATGTCCTGGAAACGATACTGCCACAGTTGATCTTCTCAAAACTGATCTCAGACTGATCTCTTGTAAAGATTTTGTATTGAAGTTGTGTGAGTCTTGCCACATGCATGAAAAATGTGGCAAATTTCCACCGAATATCGCACGTTTAATTTTGATGTGGAAAACTATGCAACATGCGGGGGAAAATAAAAGTTTTTAAACGTAAAAAATCCTCGCTTTAATGTTCTGTGTAGTTCTTACAATTCGGTGAACGCTACTAGTTTTCACATTCGCAATCACTCAGACATCACTGATCAGTTGACTCTTGGTGGACATAATTAAGTTTTTGTGTTGGGTTTGGACCAGGTCGATATTCCCCCCCCCCCCCCCCGCCCTTGAAAATATTTCACCATTTCGTGGCAAGTGGGCTTAGTAACAGTCTCTTGATCACCCACGGTGAAAAAAGAGGAGCCCACTTGGCAGAATCGAGATGAAGAGGCGGCCCGAGGTGGTCACTCCGATTGGCCTTGGTGAGCCCTCTTCGGATGAGTGTTGGTGGGCTGCAGCGAGAGGGTGTCCTCTCCTCCTCATGTTGCAGCCAAGTTAGAGTCGCGGAGAAAGAGGACTGTTAGCATAGCGTTACACCACAATTCCTTTCTTCCGCAACTCTGACGTGGCCGCACCGTTGCTGCGGTGGTGGGGGAGCCGTGGATCGAGAGGAGCGTTGGTATTAAAAGTCGCCGCTCTCCGTTCCCTCTACGGCGGAAACTTGGCTTGTGGCGGAGCCTCATACCAAATCCGCTGCTGGAGTCGGAAAGACTGGTGCATTCGATCGTCCAAATTTCGGACGATTGCCACCCGTGCCACTAAAAGTGGTAAATTATAATTGTAAGTTTTATTTATGTGCTCGCCTGAAGAGATAAACATCAAGAGGAAACTTGAATGACAAAGGAATAATATTTTTCAAAGGCCTATGAAGATTTACGCAGCGCAGCGGACACTTCCTTGCTCTAAAAAAATTCTCAGAAATAAGAGAAAGCATGTGCTCACCAGTGAGAGATCTTCAATAGTCAAAATGCTTTCTTGTAATCCTTTGCGGTGAAGTCGGAACACCATGGGGTTTTAGTTTGTGTATGTATATCCGTCTTAACTCGTCCATGCTCCCGCGATGTTGGAATGCGTAGGCGTTTCTCGATTAAAAGGAAATGGGAGTGGTTCACACCATTGATCGAATGGAGGATTTTATGTATTGCATATACATATATCTTTATATATAAAAATTACGTGTCACGTTGTTTGTCCGCGATGGACTCCTAAACTATGGAACTGATTTCTATTAAATTTTGCCCACTGTGTGCATTTTGGTAAAACTTGGAAGATAGAATAGTTATAATAGTTATCCCGCTAAATGACCCTCAATTTTTTTTATTGCGAGTTTAAGGATTTTTATAGGAAGGGTCGTTGGAAAGGGCAGAACAACGTCTGCCTGGTCAACTATATATACAGGGTATTTTTGGAACGCTCCCGAAAACTAAGACTGGCGACAGCACCAAGTATACCTTTGATCATGGGTCACAAATAAATTCGATCCTGATAAATAAAAATTATATTTTACAACGTTTTATTAGCTTTATTCATGCGCCATCTTGTTAGTACAGCTAAATGAAACGATAATTTCATAAAAAAAATCATGAAAATACTGAAACATAAAACCAGCAGTGGAAACTGAATTCATATCACCTGACTAATGGAGGTTAATGTACGCGCGAACGGTGAAAAAAGAACGCTGGCCTTGAACTTGGGCACTGAGCGATTTATCACATATTGGTACGAAGGGGGCGCGACGGGGAAACGATCCGCCAGTATTACTGTGCCTGCATGCTATTGGTTCCCGCGCTTTGTTCGCTCCAAAATACAGTCGCATACACAGCTTACTTTGGGACTCGCGACGATATTTTAAAAAGGAAGGAAAGAAAAATTATTTATATCTATTGTTTTATGACTAAATTAGCGAACGAAAAGGTAAATATGATAGGAGAGGGTGAATGGGGAAAATTGTGCAGTAAAGTTAAAAATTGTAGAGGAAGAATACCGAAAAAATTATCATGTGATCGGCCTGATGACGGAAGCTCAAGCAACGATGAAGTAGCATCCAGTGACACCAACACACCATCAACATCTGGCTTCCATGTGACCCAAGACGTCATAATGGACGGCGTGTCACCCTTAGCTTAAGTTTTCTTCTTACAAACTTAAAAATATTTTACGATAGAAATAACAAATAATGCTCAAGTAAACATTATCCATTTTTAATTCCCACCTCTTCCAAAGTTCTAAGTAGCTAGTAAAAAAAAAAAAAGTTAATTACTATAATATTATAAAACAATAGCCCAATACCATGAAGTACTTTAGAACGCGACTGTACCCACACTCCCTCCGCTGTCGATCTGTATTTAGTTCGGTACGAAACAATCCTGCAGTCATAAGAAAAAAGGGCGCATCTAACAATTTTTGAATAAATGAGTTTTGCTGTCGTACGGATGGGCCGGCTCGAACTGGGGTGGTACCACGACCTCACAGAAAACCAGCGTGAAGAAGAGGTTTACCTCTGCGTTTCGCTTGGTGAGTGCAGGTGGCCGGAGGCCCTTTTTACTGGAAATGAGGCATTCCATCTTAGTCCTCACGGGTGAAAACGTATCTACATTTTGATTTGGGTTTTTTTTTGATTTGGTTTGATTTGGTCTATGGGCCGCAGCAACCACTTACCATCAGGTGGACTGTGTGCTCGTTTGTCACCGTTATCCTATAAAAAAAGTTAAATATACCATTCGACTCATGATAAGAAGGCGCATCTACTAAATTTTTTTAATATTTACAAATATCAATATTTTAGAAATTATCGTAAGAATTTTAGACGTAACTGTTGATCAGACGTAACTGTTGATCACAGATGACATTTTTTTAGTAGAAAAGACTTATACAAATTCAACATAAAAGAAAAGACTTATTTAACCAGTTGCTACGTCATCTTTAACAATATTTGCATCGATTACTTAAATTTCAATTATTATTGTCTTATTATTCTAAATCTTATTATTAAGAGCTTATATCTTATTATTAAGAGCTGGTGTTTCACATGTGGTCCCATATAAATTTGATCGAGGTCAGACTAATATTAAAGTTGGTTGTACAAAATTTTTAATTTTGATCGTAGTAAGTCTTGTATGATATCCCCTTAAAAACCATTACTCAAGACTTGCGGGTTGTTATTTTTGTGTTTTACTACCAATGCTTTTCTAATATTTACTAAGAAAAAAGTAGTAAATTACTATTAGCGTCCTTTCAACTTCAAATGACCTTTCCAAAATATGTAAAAATGTTAAATGAATGGCAGTTTTTTTTTATTTATTAGGTTGGAAAGACGCAAGTAGTTATATGCGTCTTTCCTTCGATGTTTTTGTGTTGTTAGGTGTATTTTTTAAGCTAAGATGAAAAGGAAAATTCGTTTTATTTAAATAAATAAACAAATTATCAAAAAAGTAAGTTTGTCTTTAAAATTTTCATGTCTCTACGTATATATTTCAATTTTCATATAGATACCTTTTAATATACTTTAGACACAGGGTCTTAAAGAAAAAATCATAAATTTATTTATTATTTCCATTTTACGTTTTTGTTAGTTGCGTCCTTCTTTATTAAATGAATGTAACCAGAATGTAACCCGGCCGGCTCGTGTCGCCTCACGCTGTGACGCAGTAGGTTTCAATTTTAACGGGGTTTGTTATTAATCGTAGTTTTTGAAACAGTTCCGTGTTGATTTTGTAACCGCGTGCACGAGCGACAGCTCAATCGTTTTGTTTATAAATTGTTATTACTTGTGTTTACGTGTTAGTTTTATTCTTGTTGTTAAGTTTTCTGTTTTAATAATGCTTAACGCGTACGTTTATAGTGATTGTGAATACGGCAACGTGTTACGTATCCGAACCTATGTACACGAAGTATCACTAAAAAAATTGTTAAGACGTCGGGATGGAACAAGTGTGTCATACTGTGCAGTGCACAAAGTGTTGAAGCGTAACCGAATGCGCCCATACAAATTGCACAAAGTGCAAGCTTTAGTTTCCGGCGATCACGACCGCCGACGAGTTTTCTGCCGTTGGTTATTATATACCAGCAAAACGTGTGCCTAGTTCCATTGAGCACATTATCTGGACGGATGATTCGACATTTACCAGAAACGGCCTGTGGAACCGAAGAAATACACACGTGTATGCAGAGGTTAACCCGGACGCTGTTCGACAAATCGGGCAGCAAACCCGATGGTCGGTTAACGTATCGGCAGGTTTATTTAAGGATCGCATACTGGGACCAGTGTTTCTGCCACAGCGACTGAACGAACAGCGATACCTAAACTTTATAAATGAACAGTTGGCTGACATTTTAGACGACCTATCGTTGGCTGAATATCGCCGCACATGGTTCCAGCATGACAATGCTCCTCCACATGTCGTGAGGTTCGTCCGTGAGCGTCACAACGAACTATTTAGTGATCGCTGTATCGGCAGAATAGGACCACACGCTAGGCCACCTCGCTCACCAGATCTGACCCCGTTAGACTTCTTTTTGTGGGGTATGTGAAAGAAAGGGTTTTTAATCGAGAGTGTGATAGTTCTGCCCAAGGATCGTGGATGCTTTCGAGAAACTACGTACGGACTGTGTCGAAGATTACACGATAATGCCCCGCCTGCACCCAAATCTACCTTGAAATGAATGGAGCACAATTTGAGCCGCATCTCATAAGACCACGGAGGATTTAGAGCGGTAAGCTCTTTCATAACTATTTTTATTACTTAGTACTGGACTAATCTGAATAGGTACATAACTGAATACATGAGAATAATAAACATACCTACACAATGAATAAAAACGCATGACTCCAACCTTGGTTACATTTCATTTAAGTATTTTTTCATTAGCGGGGAATCGAACCAGTTATTTGGGTTATTTAACCTGTAAAGTCGGATTAAAGTGGCTACATGGAGACAAGCACAGTGGCAAAATAGTAGGTTAAGTAAATAAGTTAGATATTTAGACAAGAGTTGTAAATTATTAGGTATTGTGGTATGGCCCGCTAGTTGCGGGCCGCGCGAATTTGCGTTCGCGCGTTCCCTTACTCTTCCCTTACTCTCATAGTCTGATGGAACCCGGCCGGAGAGAGATTAGGCGCAGTAGCAACGGCTTTACGTGCTTTTCGAGGCACGTGGGTGATGAGACAGCGCCAACTTCCTGACTCCAGAACTACTGAGGATTTATTGACAGAAACACTCAATAACTGATTTTTTTTTTGTTTTGCCGGACCCGGGATTCGAACACTCATGATCTGCAGTGGCGCTTGTGAATACTTGACCATAGCGGCAGTCATTTCAACCTAGGACACAGTTTGCTACGTATTCCTATCACTAGACTACGTACATACTCCTGGAATTAACAGACATAAGAAATTTAATATACCAAAATAATGTTTCAAATAACTTGCTCAAACTTCGAATTTATTCCACAAGAAGTCATTAACTCCACTTTACAGCGATAATTTTCGGTTCATTAGAGCAAGTAACCAAGGATGTACAGATAGTGTAATTTATTTCATATTAGTTTAGACGGAGATCGAATTCTAAATCGTACATGACGATGGATTAATTTGTTCTGATTTGATGCGATCGCGAGGCTGTGAGCCAATTAATTAAAAAATATTAAAATTAAAAATATACGCATGTGTTGTGGCGGCGGAAGCGAATCCTAGGCTAACGCATTTTTGTGGAAAAAAAAAGTGATTTCATTAATAATATCTGTTACGTAATAAAGTGTTTTTTTTTATAGAATACGTGACAAGCGAGCCCACAGTCCACCTGATGGTAAGTGTATGCTGTGGCCGACAGATATCTGCATCTAAGCTCGATTAAGAATCACAATGCAAATTCGTTATCCCCACTAAGGAATAAGATGGAAGGCCTATTCAGTATAATAGGTCTCTGGTTCTCTCCAGTCACTATACAAAACACAGCAGCATTACGCTACTGGTACTACTACTTTACGCTGGTATTCTGTAAGAGCGAGTCCCTTCTGGTCGAGCCGACCCATTTGTAAAACAATCATAATATGCCTGCAGCATGGCTCTGCCACCTAAAACATGTGTTTGAATGATTTGAATGATTATTCTTTTAGTTTGTTTGAATATCATAAGTAAAGGACTATTCCATTCAAATTAATTTGTAATCTCCGATGTTATTCCAGCTTCGACATAAAAGCGAGAGAAGCAATATCCGGCGCTTGAGCCTGATTCTAAGTATTGTAGGTACTCATAGCTTTGATGTATCCGATGGATTATTTCAAATTGACAATTGACGTTTTTATTATTGAGTTTTGTACTCTTTTTAATTATGTTATTGACTCTATCAGTAAAATCTCTTGGTTTTTTGATGTAAAGTTTAATCTGATCGGTAAAGTAACGGCAAAAATACTGTAGGCATTGCCCTTTCTTCGACAGTGTAAAAACAATAATATCATTTAAAAAATTAATTTAAAATTAAAATTAAAATAGAACCAGATATCCACCGAATGAAAACTCTATAGTGTATAGCATGCACGAGCAGACCTACCCAACAATCAGCACCTATACGCTGTTACGACGTACCTACACTTGTCTCTGACCAAAGTTATAAGTAGTTGTCAAGCTTGGCTGGCAGGTTGGCAACCGTTTTCATTATTTTGATTTGTTATGAGAAAGATGTTGCTACTCATTTCCTGTTTCAGTTTCCCACTGTTGACATCTACGGGATGGTAGTATGGACGGTACTCACAGGATGCTATTTTGTTGTAAATCCAAGATTCTACAAGCGGTTTTACTAAATAAATGGCAACAAATAGCAGACATACCAATACAATTTTTCATCTGTTAAGCATAAAAATTGCTTAGGATTAATTACAAAAATTATGTCTTATTTCAATGACAAAAACAATCCCTACAAGAACAATTGTGCGTGTAATCGTTTATAAATTTGAGGTTTTTTTTTTCAATAAATTACAAGATACTTATTCATTTTATTTTATTTTTTGTATTTAATCGCGTAAAAGATAATTAATTGTATTTATTTGGAATAAACGACGAAATTTGAAACGTGGTAGAGCCATGCTGCGGCAATATTAGTAGTATAGTTGTAGCACGAATGGGTCGGCTCGACTGGGGAGGGACCACGCTCTCAGAATACCAGCGTAAAATAGCAGCTTAATACTGCTGTTTTTTGTATGTTGAGTGTAGAAAACTGGAGACCTTTTTTACTGGAAAAGAGACATTCCATCTTAGACCTCACGGGTGACAACGCATCTGCGTTTTGATTCGCATACGAGGATAAATGTAAATGTCTATGGGTCACAGCGACCACTCACCATCAGGTTCAAATTCCAAAACTTAAAATTGAATGCATTATGTATCATAAAACAATTTTTTCTTTCAATGTTTTATATTCGTGTAATAATAAATTTATGAAATCATTTTGTAGAGTAATGTTAATGGCTGGGTCGATTTTGACGGGACTTTCACTGTCAGAAAGCCGATGTTATAAGGAGTTACTTGGCTACTTTTATTTAAGAAAAAAAAAACCCATGTAATCCAATCGTAATAAATTACACACGGGCGAAGTCGCGGGGAACAGCTAGTCTAAAATATGCTTTAACTCAATCATGTTTATGATACGTAATATTTATTATAAAGTTGGACTTGAATTTGAAGACAAAAATAATCGTGTAAGTGGAATAAGAGAGCATGATTTTTAATGTAACTATTTAGATACTCGTACCTTGAACTGATATTGCTTCTTCCGACTAAAAGGGTTCACTTCAATAATTAAACTTAAAAAAATAAAGACAACGAAATAAATTGTGCATTTTGGGGCATCAATTCTTCGACATCTACACTTTTATTTGCACTCAAAAATCATTTTTACATACCATACCATACCATACCATACAAATACTTGTTCCGTGCGGGATTCGAACCCGCGGCCCCCAGCGCAGCAACTCATTGCTAAGCCACTGTGCCACGGAGCCGTCAAACTCATTGAAATTTATTTTCTACTTTTTAGTTCGGTTAACTACAAAAGCGTGTTTTTTTAGTTTTTTAAACTATTGTTTATTTAACTTGTTTATTGGTTTTTCTAGTCATTTTTTTAAGTATATTATTAATTAATTATTGAAGAAGTAAATATTATAATTTAAAAAATGCAAAGCATTGGTATTTCTTGTCTACCGACTTCAAAAAGAAGGAGGTACTTAATTCTACTGTATGTTTTTATGTGTTACCTCATAACTTTTACCTGGATGAACCGATTTCGATGATTCAATTTTATTTGAAATCTGGTGCTTCTCACGAGGTCCCATATAAATTAGATCAAGGTCTGACCAATAGTTTTTGAGTTTTTCTAAATAATTGATATTGAAGTCGGTTGTACAAAATTTTTAGTTTTAAATTATATATTATGAAGAACATTCACAATGGAATTAATATATTGTAAACGTTCTTCAACGTTCTTCAACGTCAACGTTCTTCGTTTTAATTGTCAAAATTTGTAGAGTGAGTGACTAATTGTAGGGAGATAGAAATAGATAGAGTTTAATTTATAAACTAATAAGCATTTATGCAAAGCACCGATCAGCACCTATTATGGAAACCGAAGTTTTGTCTTCGAATAAAAGTTCATTTCTCTCATATCGATTCATAATATATCATAATCATATCTTTTTAATTACAGCTGACTAGGGTACGGCATGTACAATATCTGTTACGTCTACCTTAAAGAGAAAATGTATGGAAGTTGACAAGTTCATAAATTACTTTCAGTATAAATAATTTAGTCTGCAAGATAAGGTATCAAATAAATAATAATAGTTTATTAAAATATACATTTATATACATACATAAGTAATTTAATAAACTATAATGAATCTGGATGTCAGGGTTAGAAATTGTGTAATAAGAAAAACCTGTGGTTTACAAGTTCATGTTGTGACAAGGATTACAAAAAGAATGCTTTGGTGGCTTTCCATGTAGAAAGCACGAACGAGGAAAGAGTAACAAAGCAAACTTATGTAGCAGAAGTGAACGGCAGAGTCGGGAAGGGATACCCTAGACGTAAGGTTGTCAGCCAAACTGGCGATATAATGAAGGTAGACTAGATCAAGGATACCATTAACCGACAAGCACATGCCTGTCAGTTAATGGTATGGTGCGTTGGTAAATACTCGTAGATGTACACTTTCAGGCATTTCTCACAGCCATCTCTTATAATATCCACGAGTCGAAAAGGAGCGATTGATTCTATTACATCGCCACTATACGACAATTGTGCCAACTTTACGTGTAATAATTTTCATAATTCAAATTGAACACAACACAGCTGCACAATAAATATAACAAAAATCTCAATATTTTTCCGTTGTGAAATGGCCTAATAAATTTTCACGGAGCGAGACTTTCATATGTGGAACGGTCCTTGTATACTAATTTATATATGGAGCTAAAATTGTAACTAAGGTTTCATTGTAAGTTTTTATTATTCTTTGGCAGAAATAAAGTATAATTAATTGAAAAATGGGTAATATTATAACTATATTTTAAAATATATTGTATAATAAACTTACTTTTGTAACAATATTATAATAAATTTACTTTTATGATTCACTTACGCTACTATCACACGTCAATGTAATACTAATAATAATACGACTATATACAATAGCTTATTGTATATAATCGTAGTAGTGTTAGTTATATCATATTGTAAATTATTTAAAATTAAATTTTTAAAAGGTCCCGCTGATTTTCTTGCATGTTCATCCCAGGACAGAGGTGTTTTCCTGAACCAGTAGTTAAGCTGAAATGACTTTCAATAAGTACTCTTTTAGTATATATTAAATGAAAATAAATTTATTACATTCTAGTATTGTAACTACTATCGTCTATGTGCGTAATTTTTTCATCGACTTCATTGATTATTGAAAAATTATACAACATATAACCATCCTGTGGGTGTCATAAGAGGCGAACGTACGACATTATCCGAAAAAGACTTTATAGCTTTCGAAAAATACTGGCATAACCATCATGTTTTGCCATTTGTAAAATACCTTAACCAATGACGGAAAGCTTATGTAAGTAGATGCTGTGGCATATACACATCTACATCTAACTGCGAAGAATTGAAATTTGGATGCGTTGTCGCACTTGAGGACTAAAGTGGTATGTTTATTTACTAGTAAATAAAATGTTTTATAAAATGTCTCCGTTTTTCTTACACTCTCCATACGAAACTCATTAAGCTGGTATTTTATGCTGGTATGTTTGTATGAGCGTGTTCCTTCCCGGGTCAAACCAACTGATTCGTGATGTAGTAGCATGGTTCTAGTACGTATTCTTTGTATAATTGATACTCAACTTCAGTAAGGATGTTAACTAATGCCAGCTGGCCAATAGCTGGAGATTTAAGACACTGATGACAACTTTAAAAATATTTTTTTTTCTTTACACTTTCTGACTTATACTGAATACGCACAAGCGTTATAGTAAAGTGACAGTAGTTTTTACGTGGTAGAGCCTTGCTGCAGCTATATTAGTAGTATAGTTGTAGCACGAATGGGTCAGCTCGATCGGGGAAGGACCACGCTCTCACAGAATACCAGCGTAAAATAGCAGCTCAACGCTGCTGTGTTTCGTATGGTGAGTGTAGAGAATCGGACACCCTTTTTACTGGAAATGAAGCATTCCATCGTAGTTCTCACGGGTGACAACGCATCTGCATTTTGATTAGTAATAGAGGATAGATGTAGATGCTATGGGCCGCAGCAACCACTTACAATCAGCTGGACTGTGTGCTCGTTTGTCACCCTTATCCTACAAAAAAACAGCGTGCGCACAGCCCATAGCTGCACACAGGCCTCGGTTTTAGGACAACGAAGTGTTCACCGAGCTGTCTCAATGCGTGTTGTCGGACTTCACATATCTTTGCAATATTTTATTTAAATTTCTCAGCTATGCAGGTTTCCTTAGAATAATTTCATTTACCGCTGAGCACGTGGGAAGCGTAATACAAATATATATATTGGTCCCGGAATTTCCTTATGCTTACAATATACAGATGAATGTAAGAATTAATTTCGTTCGTATAATGATATCTCTCATTTCCACAGCGATTCAATTAGAGCGCCTTTGAATCGAATTCCGTTTTCAGGTACATTAATTTTGTATTCCGTTGTATACTACTGAGTAATTGTGAAAGATATTTCTCTTACAACAAATTTCATGTTTATGTCTCATAAGGCTTTTTATATCATTATGAGAAGAAAAAAAAAAGAAATATTTCCGTAAAGAAGAAATATTTTCTTATTTGAATATGGAGTACGAGGTCTTCTGATATTAAGTAGGCACATCTTGGCATTCCACTAATTCCAACGTCGAATACAAGTTTTTTTCTTAAAACAAACATGTATGCAGTTCATACGCGGTAGTAGTGACACCTTCAAATGAAATGAAATATAAAACAAAAACATTTCACAACAAATGATATATTTAAATTGATAATTTTCAATATAATAAATTTAGTCGCGTAGAGCCTAATTTTTTAGTGTATTAAGCAAAATAATATTTTCTTTTTTCAACTAAAATTTCTATTGCTATGGCTGTTGAGGTGTTCAATGCTGGTTTGTCTCGGTTCTCATCGGATGGCTAGGCGTTGTTCGCGCGCCAAGCGATTGTTAAATTATATAACTTTTTCATTCTCTTAATCTATGCGCATAACATGCTTATTACCATAAAATTGTCTTCATGATGATAAAAAGATTAATATGCAATGCCTAATTATAACACTCGTATATCACTTTTTTAATTTTTAATATTTAATTTGTCACATAATATTGTTTTGTGATTGATGTATAAAAAACAGACCTATAGTATCGCGTTTTTTTGGTGGAGGTACAATCTATATTTTTGTAGAAAATATTTACGTATCACAAACCATTACGCCAGCGCACGCGGATAAAGCAGTTTTGGAGCGCTTTTTTTTTTCTTCTTACTTGATTAACATTGGCTAGCTGAAAGATGTAGCTTATTGCTAGATTGGCTATACTGTCTCCTTTAAGTGCGCTTGTTCGTTTCATTGAGTTTCAAATAACAACGATGCCAACGAAGTTTTCACTTCAAAAAGTTTCTGGTTATGAAATCCTAGGGTTTCCTTTTAAGTATCGTGGAGTTTACATAAATAAAGGACAAACATCCAGAATCGGTATAAATATTTGTAAGCTATACAAATTTTTGTTTCTCTAAGATTCAAACCCACAGCCCTCTGTGTTGCCGCTCATTAGTGAGCGGCAACACTGCGCCACGAAGCCGTCAAAGTTGTAGTGATGTACGACGAATTTAAGTTTTATATTTTAGAAAAATAATCCATTTATGACACGAAAATAAGCTAACATTTGATGTCTTAATTTGAGTTGACTTCGTGCTGAGTGAGTAAGGCTTATTAGGCATTAACCGTAAGAAGATTATTCAGGCTGCGACACAGTACGTTCTAGGAAGGTTTCTTATATGTGTTGGTGAATGTCTAATGTGTGTACAGAAGAAGGTGTACAGATAAATATTAGTCCTTTAGTTACTACACTAGCATATAATATATTGTTCCACAAAAATACAAAGACACACAGTTATATAGTCACAAGAAGAATGTAACACTTGACGAAAAGCCACAAACGTAAAGATAGAAAGAAAGGTGCGAAGGTAATTAGAAACAAAGTAACAGATCTAAGCCACATGGAAACATTTTAATCGACTTCAAAAAAGGAGGAGTTACTCAATTCGACTGTAGCTGTTTCATGTGTGTAACCTCAGAACGTTTTCTAGGTGAACTGATTTTTATTATTCTTTTTTATTTGAAAGCTGGTGGTTTCGGATATTCCCATATAAATTTGATCAATATCTGACCAGTGGTTTTTGAGATATTATGCTTAATAATGCGTATTTAACTGAGTTGCAATACATGATGATGTTCTCATTTTATTTATATTGAAATCGGTTGTACATTTTTTTTAATTTTGTCACTTGTAATATAAAGCGTTTGTAAGCCAAAGTGATAATTTGTGTCGGTATATTTATTTAGGTTCAGTTCATAGATCCTTACTAAAAACTTAAATTACTTTAAATACATATTAAGTATTCTAGTAACCTATATTAATTTAAAAATGTATTCTTTTATATTCTTATCTTTAGAACTTTATTTTAACAGTGGTAGAGCCACGCGGCAGCTTTTGCTATCGCACGGATGGGCCAGCTTGAACCGGGGTGGTACCACGACCTCACAGAAAACCAGCGTGAAGTAGAGGTATACCTCTGCGTTTCGCTTGGTGAGTGCAGGTGGCCGGAGGCCCCTTTTTACTGGAAACGAGGCATTCCATCTTAGTCCTCACGGGTGACAACGCATCTATATTTGGATTTGTAATAGAGGATAGATGAAGATGTCTATGGGCCGCAGCAACTACTTACCATCAGGTAGACTGTGTGCTCGTTTTGTCACCCTATCAAATAAAAAAAATAGAATAAATTAAATTATTTGTATCATTGAATAACTTAAAATTGTATTGGGCTTGTTTATCTAAATAAACTTTTTGTATTTCTATATTGCATGGCTTAAGCGAAAGCGCAAAGTATTGCATGCCTTAAGCGAAAGCGCAAAGTATGTTCTATTATCGCCTAACAATTAAAATTCCAACGTTTAATGGAATAAAATCGTATCTAGCAATCATATTATACATATATATGATATATGATATAAAAATCACATTGTTAGAAAGATAAATGATTGTTGAACTTATTAATATTTGTTTAAATCGATTAAGTGCTATTTTTAAATAAAAAGGGGGTTTTAGTGGCTTATGGTGTGGATTTGTCATGTACTCCAAGGCTTTTAAACACGATTAACTTTTGAAAATATCAATTGTTTAACACAATCTATTTTTAATCTCTTCATCTATCATGTGGGAAGCCCCTGAATGTAAATGGCAGTGTAATTTTGTTTTGTTTAGCAATAATTAATTTTTTCGACTCCAAAATGGCGAAATTTTCGTTGATTTGGTAACCTTGTATGTAAATTATTTCTGTAAATGGGGAGCTTTAGCCACAGAGTAGTTTACTTACTCACTCAGTTCGGCGTCAGTCACCGTCGTGATTGGACATTGTTTCGGTTGTTTGTAGCAGCTCAAAAAGATCGCTGTAGAAATACACAATATTCGAATAACCAAATTTCTTAAATATGTACTTGATTATAATATGGATAAATAAGAGATTTTTTCATTACAATATTTTAAAAGCACAGAATAAATAATAGTAGTACGTATTAAAAGTAAGTAGTATCAATTTTTTTGTCATGGTTTTTTTTTTGTTTTCATTTTCATGGTTTTCGAGGGTGTTGAAACCGATAGCGTTGTCGAAATGTACATCCAAGATGGCGGCCGCAATAGTTATAAATTTTTTCATCATGAGTTTCATTTTCATGGTTTTCGAGGGTGCTGAAGCCAATAGTGCTGTCAAAATGTAAATCCAAGATGGCGGCTGATTTAGGTACCAATTTTTCATCATAGGTGTCATTTTCATGGTTTTCGAGGATGTTGAAGCCGATAGTGCTGTCGAAATGTAAATCCAAGATGGCGGCTGCAAAAGATATCAATTTCTTCATCTTGGTTGTCGTTTTCATGGTTTTCAAGGGTGTTAAAGCCGATAGTGATGTCGAAATGTAAATTCAAGATGGCGGCTGCAGTAGGTATCAATTTTTTCATCATGGGTGTCATTTTCATGGTTTTCGAGAGATTTGAAACCGATAGGGTTGTCGAAATGTAAATCCAAGATGGCGGCTGCAAAAACATATTAATTTTTCATCATGGGTGTCATTCTCATGATTTTCGCGGGTGTTGAAGCCGATAGTGCTGTCGAAATTTAAATCCAAGGTGGCGGCTGCAATGGGTATCAATTTTTTCATAATGAGTGTCATTTTCATGGGTTTCGAGGGTGTTGAATCCGGTAGTGCTGTCGAATGTAAATTCAAGATGGCGGCTGAAGTAGGTAACAATTTTTTCATCATGGGTGTCATTTTCATGGTTTTCGAGGGTGTTGAAGCCGATAGTGCTGTCGAAATGCATTTAAACTACTTTAAAAATTCCCTATAATCATGTTCTACGTAATTTTTTTAATGCGCTTAAGGCATTCCCTATTGGATTTACAAATATTTATTTCCTTGAATCCTTATAGTTATTTTGAATGTACTCGTAACTTAACATTTGTACTTAAACCCAATGCTCAGATCTCCTGTTTTATCGGTGAAGACAACCCTGAACGTCGTATGTAACGAACTTGGGCACCTTTGTACATTTATTTTTAGTGTTATTATATACTTACACATGCGTATTCTATAACCATTATTAGTTTCCAAACCTCCATGAATAGAAGCGGATTTAATCATAGACGCAGAGCACGTCGCGCTACTGAATGCACTTTCCGTACCCACTTCACGGTCCAGTGCGCGTTGAATTTTATCCGATCGTGGAGTAGCTACGAATACTTCGGCAGTTTTATTTATGTTCTTTAAAATTTCGAATCGTGAACCAGTTTCGTGTTATATGAAATGAAACGAGATGTATTGAAAGTTTTTTTCGTGAAATTTCTAACTTTTAATTTAATGAATAAACAAATGGACTAATATTTCAAAAATGAGGTTCTTCTGAATAAGTAAACGTCTTGTGGCGGGTCGTCCACTTTCTTTTAATATTGTAAAGGTGGACGCTGCCGTAACCTTTATACTTGTAAACAGGTGCTGCTTGTGGGTATATTCGGGTTTGCCAAGCATTGATAAGTTCCAAAAAGTTAAGGCTTTTTTTAGTTTCTCATAGAGATTGCTATAAGTATACAGACCCATCAATATATTATTGATGGGTCTGTATACTTATATACACATATATAAATATATATATATATATATATATATATATATATATATATATATATATATATATATATATATATATATAATATGTGACATAATTGTTTATAAAATCTTAAAAAAAATGACAAAAACCGAACACCTGAGGATTTTTTTCCATTTCTTCTCAGTGCGGATAGTTATGTTTGTTAGCGCTATAAAAAAAAACAATTAAAATGAATAGGCATAATATATTTTTTTATACGTTACCCCTACACTAGAATTTTCTCCTGTATCGTGGAGGCAGTTTACAAACATAGATTGCACGAGGACAAACATTCAGACCCCCAGCGCAACAACTAATTGCTAACCCGCGGCACCCAGCGCAACAACTAATTGCTAAGCCACTGCGTCACGGAGCCGTCGAATATATCTGAACATTAAGTTGCGCGACTTAACGTTGATTTCAGACAGGTTGACATCCGCAGTTACAGTTGCCATGCTGTTGCCCATCTCCTATTTTCGTTTGCCGCTGTCATTTCTTGCGATACCCAAGGGGTGATATCGGGTGCTGATTCTCTCACGCTGGCACTACACGGTGTAAAAACGATATAAACGATATGACAAGCAGCATTTTACAATACAAAATTGAGTTAGTACAAAATTGCGGTTGCCAGACCGCCTGTTAAACTTATTCACCTATGTGACAATTTATGTTGCAAGCCAACGTATACTAGTAGACTTTTAGCAGGCTGTAGCAATATTGTGACAATACACACAATTTATTTTTCAAAATAATAAAAAAGTACAGTTACTCATTTACATTTTAGTATTAACGCACCATCATGATCATAACAGCCTATAGCATGTCCAATGCTAAACATAGGCTTTCCCCAAGGAATTCCATAAAGCACGGTCCTGGCCACTCCATCTAGTGGGGGCGTTCTAAAATTGTACGATCACCGATACGAGGTACCACTTAAATCTTGCTTCATTATTAGTTGTCGAATCTTTGAGTTATAATATGGCCAGTCCGTTGCTATTTTATCTTTTTGAACCATTACGCTATTATAGGTTCCTCTGGTTCTACTACGGATATCCTCATTTTAAATTCTATCGCGCAGAGAAACGTCGAGCATTATTTTTTTAATAATTAGAGGTCCAAAAATTTGTGAAGTAGCAAAATGAGGTGTTATAATAGTTATTTTGAAAAGAATTTGTCTCTCCAACACTTCATTTTTAATGACTAGCGAAGGATCTGCGAGAAATAAATAACTGTCAATTGTAATTACGGATTAAAAGTGCAAAGGTTTGCAACGTCCCCGCCGCTTCAAAGAACGCCATTCAAAATTTCAGCATATTCTATTTTTAGTAACGAGGAGCCAAAACAGGAAGAAGAAAATTTTGTTCTTTACATGGAAATGTTAATGAAAACACAAATAAGCTTCTTCATATGTACTGTGGAGAAAACAGGTAAAGTATTATTTACCTGACTAACAAAATAATTATACAATAACATTTAACAAAGTTCAAAAGTATATAATAGAAGGTTTTTTCCAGCCTCAGGGGTAGCACTATTCTAGAAATTTATATGTAACTACTCGTGACGTGTAACCTATGTAATAAAAGAAAATCTTCAAAATCGAGCCTCATTTGGTGAAGATATCGCGTAGCATACTAACAAAAAGAACATACATTCGAATTGTGAACCTCCTACTTTTTTGAAGTTGCCTCAAAAGCCTAATGTGATTTTAAGGATTAACAATAATAATGTCCTCCGGAACGATTTTCGGTCACGGCTTCCATTTCCACCGGAAAGTAGTCATCTGCACAGGATAGGATTATAGTTCATGCTTGATTTGCGCGAGCACAGGTGGACTCTCTATTTCTTCAAAGTCCGATAGGACGGCAATCTGACACGACCGGAGAGCGATTAACTGCCGTACTAACGGCTTTAAGTACTTTCTGTTTACGTTTTTAATGTAATTTTAAATGGGAAGAAACTGAGTCTTGTAGATGCCACCATTTTTCTTGGAATCACACTAGACGCGAAGCTTCAATGGAGCCCCCATATATATAAACTAGCAAGCAGACTTAGTTCTGCAGCATATGCCGTAAAAAAGATTAGAAGTCTAACTAGTGTTGAAACAGCTAGACTAGTTTACTTTAGCTATTTCCATAGTATAATGTCGTATGGTATTTTGCTATGGGAACACGCAGCTGACACTGAAATTATATTTGTTTTACAGAAGAGGGCCATAAGATCAATTTATGATTTAAAGCCTAAAGAGTCGCTGCGACAAAAATTTAAGGAAATTTATATATTAACTTTGGCCTCTCAATACATTTATGAAAATGTAATGTACGTACACAAAAATAAAAGTAGTTTTACAAAAATAAGTGATATTCATTCTGTAAATACTAGGAACAGACACAAGCTAGTAGTACCAGTTACTCGACTCCATCGAGTCAGTAATTCATTCTTGGGGCGATGTATACGCTTTTACAACAAAATTCCAGAAAATATACAAAATTTGACCTGCTCAAAGTTCAAAAACTTTATTAAACTAAGTTTGTATTAAAAAGGGTTATTATAATATTAAAGAATTTATAGATTATAATAACCCCTGGAAATGAGGTGATCGCTACCAAGCTATTTCTAATTTGTTGTGTTGTTGATTTGTGTATCATACATGATTGTAAGCTGTTATTTAAAAAAATGTCCAGCTGGGTTTCTTGCAGGTTCTTCCCAGGACAGAGGTTTTTTTTCGAACCAGTGGTAATTATTCAAAAGAGTGACTTTCGATAACTATTATTTATAATCTATATTGAATAAAAAAGTTTCTGTTTCTGTTTCTGTTTCCAATGTACGGGGCTGAAACATCATGAAATTCCTGACACCGGGCTGCTATTTTTGTTATGTATATGTGTCTAAGAAGAAAATTGTGCAGTGAATATGACACGTTGACATTAATTTAGAATGGCTCCTAAACTTTCTATAGACCTTTTCGGCTCGGGGGTGCAGTTGCTTGTCATTGATTTGCGGCTCTTAAAACCGCAGGCTTGAACTCCGCACATAACAAGTATTTGTATGGCCTTCAAATAAGAGTTCCGGATCTGGATATCTGTCCTTGTGCAATTAATATCTATGTAAACTGCCCCCACGGTACAGAAGAAAGTCCAACTGTGGAGGTAAGGTTATTTAAAAAAAAACTTTTTTATATTATTCTAAGCCAGCGCTTGACTACAATCCCACCTGATGGTAATGGATGATGTAGCCTAAGATTGTGAAGCGCACTGACTTAACAAATGCCTATTCACTCTTGCCTTGAAGACACCCACACTGTAATTGGATTAAAAGACAGATGCTGGCAATTTATTTTACTGCTTTGCTGTACGTACTGTGAAGAATGATGTACCATACAGTTTGATTCGAATGCATGGTAAGTCAACAACGACTGGCCGAACGTCTGGTTGTCTGATGGTGGAAGGGCGAGCAAATAATTAAATTATGCAATTCCTGCACACACTCTCCGAAATGCAACCTGTAGAAAACCGAAAGGCTGGCTACTTTGCGCCTGTATTTGAGGTTGGTAGTGACCCGAATTTGGTTAAAATCAATCTTGGTTTTAACCAAATTCGGGTCACTAATAAGCCCCTTAGAACGCATTTCTATTGAGCAAAGCTGCTAGGTGGCATTTTGCAGCACGAGCCCATATACTCTTATGGCAGCAATACTCCATCAACGACCGGACTTGCGCTTTTTATAAAGTGCTATGCTAGTGCTAGCTATCCCGGTATGAAGTTTCGTTGCACCTTTGTAAAGACTCCTATCTTTCTTGCAACAGCTTTTCTGCTTGGCTTGGACTCAATGAACCACCCGAAGTTCATATTTGAGGATATCTCAACCCCCAACAACTGAAGGTGGTCGGTGTTTTCCAGTGACACATTTCGGAAAGGAGGAGCCAATGTGAGCTGGCTCCTTTTTACGGTGAAGAGACACGCTTGTTTTTTGGTTGCATTGAATTTAATAAGATTGGTATTGCTCCATTCGGAGACTGCATGAAGTATGAGATTTACACGCTCTACCATTGCTTCTCTTTTGGACTGGATTTGATATTTTATATATAACTACAAGAGATACATTTGCTTCAATATAATTGTGCGAAATTATACAGAGAACATTCTATTCCCCTTTGAGAGCAGCCGCCGTGATCAAAATTCTGACTAAAAGACACTTTTAGTTGCATTCATATTGAAGGAGAACGTGATAGAGCGATGCTGCAGGTATATTACTAGTATAGCTGTAGCACAAATGGGTCGGCTTAACCGGGGAAGGACCACGCTCTCACAGAATACCAGCGTAAAATAGCAGCTTAACACTGCTGTGTTTCGTATGGTGAGTCTAGAGAACCGGAGACCCATTTTACTGGAAAAGAGGCATTCCACCTTAGTCCTCACGGGTGCGTTGTTTGTTGACTAAGGAGGACTAACTTACTTTATTGAGGATAGATGTACATGTTTATGGGTCACAGCAACCACTTACCATCAGGTGGACTGTGTGCTTGTTTGTCACCACTTCATATAAAAAAAGGAGAACTCTGGTATATGAAACATACCATGACTTATTATGTATGTATGTGTATATATATATATAGGAAAATACAAATAGAAATGCGGTAGAGGATACACTTACACTGCCATTACTCGCAAACTTTCAAGCTATATCTTGTTATCGTGTAACTATTGGAATATTAATAAATGCACTTACGCCTAGAACTTAGCTCGACTAGCACTCGGGAAAGCTCCTGAAGTTTAGAGGTACTTTACATAATGCAGCCACTGAATATTTAATTCTGTGGAAGCAGCTGGTAAGTTGCAGCTGATATAAGTACCGCATTAGTTTCTCCTAGATTGGCAACCATCGATGGATTCTGTCCGTTAGCGTTACCGTCACAGCCTATCCAAAATCCACCGCTGAACATACGCTTCCCCCAGTCTGTCATTTTGTCAGAGTCAAGTATTTCATAAAAGTGAGAGTCAGTCTAAAACAGTGTTAGCTAAGTTAATTTTGTTATGAAGTTTCCGTTAATAGTTAATTTTGTGTTATGCAGTTAAAAGTTATTTTCGAAAGTATTTAAAGTGTAAATATAAACAATTACCAGGATAAGTCTTTTTATAGTATATGGTTGATAAACGAGTACACAGAGAGAACACTGGGTTTACCTGAAAATATCTACAGCTATAGGTGAATCATTATTAACGAAAGTGGTTCTGACAACCGACATATGATGATATAATATCGAAGTGAGGTCTTAAATAATAACTTTTTTCTATAGAATAAGGGTAACAGACAAGCACACATTCCATTTGATGATATGTGGATACTGTGACGCATATATATCTACATCCATCCTCAGTTAAGGCCTAAGATAGAATAACACATTTCCAGTAAAAAAGGTCTCCGGTTCTTTACATTCGCTATGCGAAGCACAGCAGCATGAAGCTGCTATTTTACGCTGGTATTCTGTTTTCTTTTGAGTGTGTATTCTGAGTGCGGATCCCTTCTCCGGTCGAGACGACCCATTTGTGTTACAACCATAAAATAGCTGCAGCATGTCTCTACTACATCGAAAATGTACATAAGTAGTCATTTATTAAATATGTATAAATACTTTAATTTAATATTATTAATGGATATGAAATCCTCATATTTTGTCACAAGGGGTCAGAAATATTTGTACCAAAGACTTACGATTTATAGGAGGAGGACATACTTGGATATAAGTGATAAGTAGAGTTAATTATTTTATGATCGGTGATACCTTCATCTAGTCCGCACTCATCTGAGCTATCTCGAATTTAAAGTTTTGGTAAAGTACTGATGAACACCTATGTCCTAATCTAAGTAAACATTTAGTAGGGGGGTTTGGCGGAACGTGACCGGCGGCGGTTTGCTGCTCCTGTATCATTGTTTAAATAATGGTTTGAAGTGGACTTTGATATGTAAAAGTGGTGCGATTTTATGTATTAATTGTCTGCGCATGTGAACTATTTGTGGACTTTGATATGTAAAAGTGGTGCGATTTTATGTATTAATTGTCTGCGCATGTGAACTATTTGTGTAAACTGTGAAACAAGTGCTCTGATGGTGATGTAATTCTCAAAATAAGGTGTCTGTCTCTGTCTGCTTAGGCGCATTGAGATACCATCGCCAACCATCAGTTGTCTGCTGGCTCAAGTTGCCGTCAAAATCTCCCAAGGGCTGCACAATGTGACGCATCAACATATTGTGAAGCAGTATACTATGAAGGATAATTATTATAATATATTGTAACTTCAGGCTCAGAAGGGTTAGATCCCAGAGCCTTAAAGCCAGTTATTAAGAAGAAATATTTAGTAATTCAAAAACCATAGTGTGGAAGTGATATGGCGGATCTTTGCTACGCTAAGACAAAAATACTTCTTACGAAACTAAACGTAAACGTGACTGCTGATCGTCATACTTTAATAGATTTCTACTGGCACATTCACCGAAGGCGGCAGTGTAGACCGGTGAAGTTTGTCTCGACCGCGTTAGCGAGAGCCAAAAAATCTCTACTGCCAGATGATTTGAAAGAGAGCTTTGCACCGATGCGTATCCCAACTTTGTAGATAGTGACCGTAGGTTTAGCCAACATTACAAACGTGAATCGGATCCTGCTAACCTCCATTACCAGGAACCTAAAACTAAGAAAATACCGCGCCGTAACCGGTTTTTATACAACGCAACTATCCAGACCCATTTTCCCAAAGAAATAGGTTTCACCTAAAATCATACAGGAACACGACTTGCGTCACTTGACGGTATATCTTTACAGGTACCCACCTATAGTAAACCTCAGCCAGGACTCTCGCAGCTAGAGGACCAACATTTCACCTGTATGTGGTGTTGTTTGTTTAGCACGACCCAGAAGATACGTTTAGGGAGGCAGGAGTAAATTAGTTCCTACGGACGCAAGTAGCTTCATCCCTCCCTCCCCCCAGGTTCTGTTTTCTATTCAATCATCACTTATAAAACTATTATGTTTTATAGAATGAAGGTAAAAATATAGCTTAATCCGCCTGATTGTAAGTGGATATTGTGGCGCATAGAATTATGTTTGTCAACTATTTAGAATCAAAATTTAAATGCGCTTTTGGCCCTGAGAATAAAGATGTTGGGAATGCTTTAGAACCGTAAAAGATCCTCCAGTTCTCTACCACACTTCCTCACCTTACAAAATGGATAAACATTAAGCTGCTATTGACACTGTATGTATTTTGTAAGAGCGTGGTCCTCCTCCAGTCAACAACCATAATATAAGTGCAGTATAGCACTAGCTCGTTCAAAAATGAATTTAAATTTTTTGAACAATGGGGACGAACAACGGCTTTAAAAAAGTGATTTAAATTAAGCAATACTTAAAATGGCTCTCCCTTTGCTCTAAATGACAATAGAGAGAGATAAGTATAGAGATAATTAATACGTAATTTAATAAGCGATAGTCAGTGAACACCGTATTTGATTAATCGTTTGTTGCGTAGTTGCGTTTGTTCAAACATTATTACATATTAGTTTTGAAATTATTTAGCTGTGTTATAAGGGAAACAAAAATAAAACGCTACGCTTAGTGTTATTGCTATCCCACATACGCACATTAGCGACTGCGTTTAAATTTAATGTCAGCATTAGTTTTGTCAAGCATTGTTTCGTAGTAAATTTAATATATGTAGTACTTTAGAACATTCACACATTCTGTTAGCTAGGTTAATCTCAGTGTGTGTGTGTGTGTGTGTGTGTGTGTGTGTGTGTGTGTGTGTGTGTGTGTGTGTGTGTGTGTGTGTGTGTGTGTGTGTGTGTGTGTGTGTGTGTGTGGTGTGTGTGTGTGTGTGTGTGTGTGTGTGTGTGTGTGTGTGTGTGTGTGTGTGTGTGTGTGTGTGTGTGTGTGTGTGTGTGTGTGTGTGTGTGTGTGTGTGTGTGTGTGTGTGTGTGTGTGTGTGTGTGTGTGTGTGTGTGTGTGTGTGTGTGTGTGTGTGTGTGTGTGTGTGTGTGTGTGTGTGTGTGTGT
>JAVANC010000013.1:569486-579486 GCA_033319125.1 Parnassius glacialis | reverse complement strand
CATGATACAAGGACAATTTCTTCATATTGAAATAGTCGAAAGTAAATCAAATATTCTTTCATTTCTCAAATCCCGAGCAATAAATCACTAGATCCGTTGAATACATGCAATATGCCTGAATATCTCGTGAAGTATTTATTAAATGTTCATTTACCCATTTGATCTAAGACTCGATTTGACGTGGCTTCTAAAAGTTCATGTTTTACAAGAAATTGTTTTCAGGTAAACAGGATGTTTTATTATATAATGAAATAAGAAGCGAGCTAACAGCCCATAATATATTAAGATACTGCAGCTTTTGAGTGTATGAAAATAATTTAAAACAAATATGCCACGAAGGTCGATTTTTTAATTTACACAAGTATGGGTATTTTAATTTATTTTCAGACACCCAAAAGATGCAGTAGCCTAATATATTTATATTAAAATATATATTTCTTTTTATGTGTTAGGCCACACATTGGACAAAAAGAACTACGAGTACTACACTACACTACTAATACATTAAAAAAATGTTCACTACTAGATATCATCCCGTGGGTTCGTAAGAGGCAACACAGGGAAACAAATCAGGAGATGGCAAGCACTGTTTTCCTAATAAGGACTAAAAATAAAAACTGTGGTTGCCAACCCGCTTGCCAAGCGTGGCAACTATGGCAAATATCGCCCCTATTAGGCATTCTAATGGGGAGGCCTATGTTCAGCAGTGGACTGAGCTTTAACGATTTACACATTGGAAATTTCACCTCTTGCACCGTGTTAGAAGGCACCATAAAAGAGATGTTATCATAGAATAGGCCTTCATTTTTGAGTTTTGTTTTTTGTTCGTTACAAAAACATTGCAACGGCATATACATTTAACAGTAGGAACCTATAAAAGTAGAAAAAGTATCTTTAATTATCATCATTATCATTACAGCCTTTCATAAATCCACTGCTGAACACAGGCCTACCCCAAGGAATGCCGCAAAGCACGGTCCCGAGCCACCTGCATCCATCGACTCCCTGCATATCTTACCAGATCGTCACTCCATCTAGTGGGGAGTTGCCCTACACTTCGCCTACCGGTATGAGGCTGCCAATCAAGAACCTTTCTTCCCCATCGGTTGTCGGTTCTTCGAGCTATATGGCCGGCCTACTGCCACTTCAGCTTACTAATCCGTTGGGCTATGTCAGTTACTCTGGTTCTACTGCGGATATCCTCATTCCTAAGTTTACCACGCAGAGAAACCCCTGATCACAGCCCTCACCATAGTTCGCTGAGCGACCTTGAGCTTCCTAATCCGGCCAGCAGTGAAGGACTACGCCTCAATTCAGTTTTGTTAGTGTAGTCTCGTTTTCAAGTTTTGAGGTATAACTGACGCGAAGATGTGCCGTAATTTCCCAAACGCTGTCCAACCGAGTTGAGTCCGTCAGTTGACCTCTCGGTCGAAGTTGGACTTACCTAATCGGACTATTTGTCCCAGGTTAGCATACTCATCAACAACTTCGAGCTTAGTGTTCCCAATATCTAACGGCATAGGTGTGACATGGACATTAGCAGCCATGAGATTTAGAGTGTGATCGGAGAGTTTTTATGTTCTTCTGCGGCGCGTCTTGCAGAACCTAGCTCCGACCGTATGAAGAGCTTTCACGAGCTTGTCATTCATATCGTCCACTTCATTGCAGTTTTCTGGGCACTGAAAACGGTTTTGTAACTCGAGAGCTGAAAGGTTTTGGAACTTTGGAACAGAGCACAAGGGGGACAGAGCGATGACTTTATTTGACGAGACCTCTTCAACTTAACGTTTAGGTTCAGTGTGCCTCTAACCATTCGGTGATCATTTCCAGTTTTCATCCTCGCGATCATGGAGACATCACTGAACAGTTGTCGTCTGGTCGTCATAATGAAGTCAATCTCATTTTTTGTCGAACCGTTGGGGCTCGACCAAATGTACTTCTTATGGGGTCGCTTCTGGAAGAAAGAGTTCATCATAAAGAGTCCCTCTTTCTCCACAAAGTCTGCCAGCTGCTGGCCCTGGTTTCCGTTGCCCTTTTCCAAATTTCCCTACTTTCAGCGCACCGTACTCTCTTGTGCCTAGTTTTACATTGAAGTTTCCCAATTTAACACCGTATTGTGGGGTTTGTTTGTTTTCTACGGGTGCCTCTACCGCTATGGTACGGTGGACCTATCCCATAGCGGTAATTTTGACACAGACCGACTCATCAACCACGTCCGAATGGCTGCAGACTCCGTGCTACCACAGGTCCCATCCGCAGAGATCGTGATACTCGGTGATTTTAACGCCTACCACGCTGAATGGCTTGGTTGTCGTTTAACTGATCATGCGGATGGATCTGTCTATGACTTTGCCTTGGTATATAGTCTAACATAACTGGTTTACTCGCCTACCCAGATCCCAGATGTGGAAAACCGTGTACCTTCCCTGTTGGACCTTCTGCTGACCTCTCATCCCGACGGATATCAGGTCTCCGTCGATGTCCCTCTGAGCTTTTCGGACCATGACCTGATTCGGAGTACGGTGCCACTCACGCTCCAATCGCAGTTGCGATCTGCAGCTTACCGCCGTGTTTGGCACTATAGGTCAGTCGATTGGGACGGCATGCGGTCTTTTTTTGCATCCTACCCTTGGGGGCTGGTTTCCTTCTCGCCGAAAGATCCCAGCGTTGTTGCCGATTCTGTTGCTGATGTGGTACTTTAGGGTATGGAACTCTTTATTCCATCCTCTGTGGTGCCAATTGGAGGCAGATCCCAGCCATGGTTTGGTCGCTCCTGTAAAATAACATCACGCTATAAGCAGGAGTGCTACCGGGCCTAGGCTGACGCATCAACGTCTCGGGATGTAAACACCAGCGCTTTTAAAAGAAGTATTATTCCGCTTCCAGGTCCTTCAAAAGCGTCATTGCCAAGGCAAGGTCTGAGCCCATCGGCAGAATTGGCAAAAAGCTAGTTCGCCTTCCTTCGGGAACCCGTGGATTCTGGTCTCTCGCCAAGACTGTCCAGGGGAACATCTGTCAGCCATCTCTTTTATCTTTGCACAGAGAGTACGACTCACTGGCCCATGCCGCAAAGGAGAAATCCGATTTGTGGAGCTCTCTCTTTGCGTCCAACTCGACTCTAGATGACGGGGGGAACACATGCCGACTATCCAGCGATGTGAGTGCTCCATGCCGGATGTGCGGTTTACATAGCACTGGGTTTGCAAAGCACCCTTATCCTTGGACGTCAGCAAGTCGAGTGGGCCCGATGGAGTCCCTCCCATTGTGCTGAAGACGTATTCTCCGGAGTTGGCACCGGTTTTAACTCGTTTTTTCCAGTATTCCTACTCCCAAGACGTAGTCCCGAATTCATGGAAGACAGCTTTGGTCCACCCGATCCCTTTAAAAGGCGACCGCGCAGACCCGTCCAACTACAGGCCTATGGCCATCACCTCCTTGTTCTCCAAAATAATGGAATATATTATTAACTGCCAGCTTATGAGGTATCACCAGGTGATTAGTGAACGCCAGTACGGTTTTCGTCGAGGTCGATCAGCTGGTGATCGTCTAGTCTATCTGACTCATAGATGTGTGGAGGCAGTACAGTCCAGGGGGAGGAATTGGCCGTTAGTTTGGATATAGCGAAGGCCTTCGATCGGGTCTGGCACAAAGCGCTTCTTTCGAAGCTTCCTTCCTATGGGCTTTCCGAGAAATTGTGCAAATGGATCACCAGTTTCCTTACTGATCGGAGCATCATGTTTGTAGTAGACGGTGTATGCTCTGATTTCAAGCCTATCAACGCTGGTGTTCCACAAGGCTATGTGCTATCACCAACGCTGTTCTCCTGCATATCGAAACGAGAAAGGTCAAACCACGCAACACAGATTTTTAATTAAATGTTGACAATAATCTGACTCAATCTGATCAAGAAGTTGCTAATACTATGTTATATTTTCGGAATGCAATTAGAATATAAAACAAAAACGTGGCAGCCTTATAAATTAAAACTATAGTCTTACGCTCTGTGGCATAAATTTTTTTGTTTTTTGTTCCTTTAAGATTTAAGTTTATGTCTATTGGCAGGAGGCACTGAAATATATGTTTCAAGTGTTACTAAAATTACAGAGAAAATAGTTATCTGTTTATGCGTTTCTATATATAGTTTTTTTTTGCTAAAATATTATCTTTGTTAGCTTACGTTCTTTTTTCTTATCGTATGAATGCTTCCGCACGCTTCCCTCTCTGCCGTTTTAATTTGTCTCACGATATCTGCCGCTATTTATGAGATTTAGAATAAAGAAACTGCTTTTGAGAAAGTTTACTACGTCCTACGTAATCTGGTAACATTACAAATATCAATAATATATCTTACTCCATAACTCTCTGAGTGACTGACTAACTGCCTTGAACTAATATGTGAATTGTACCACTACCCCATATCATCCCGTGGGTGTTGAAAGAGGCGACAGTGGGCAAAAAAACACAAAATATTTTATTTTTTATTTATTATAAGAGGTTATTAATATTATTTATTGAAATTCGTACCTTGAGAAGAACAAAAGCATAAGTGTAAAAAGTACATTTTACAAGATAGCGAAAAACTAGTTATTTCTTAATATACACACGTAAGGTGGATCTCAAAGACATAAAAAACACGATGAATCAAGCTTTGAATCAATATCAAACAAGCGTAGAAGATTGATGATCAACATTATAGGAACCTATGAAAACAGTCAAAATATTTTTGACTAAGACTGAGTTTGGTAACGAATTGGTTTTCTCTGAAAATATTTTGTTTAAAAGTAGTTTTGATCTAGATTGAAATTTGAAATTCCTTTTCACCAAGGGTATTTATAAAAAAACGGTTATTGTCAAACCTGATGGACTAGAGAACACCGAGTTTAGCTTAAAAAAAACTAGATTATTCAAAAACTAGGAATGGCCATTAAAAAGTGCTTTTAACTGCAGGCTTCTGTGACTAACGTGTCCATAATTTCAGTCAAAACTACATTTGACCGAAGCCTATTGTTATAAGCACTTCCACTGTTTACTTAAAACAAGACTGGAAACATTTAGAACTGTAACATAATATGTGTATAAATACTGTGTAAAAACTGTATTTAGTGCAACCAAGCAAAATTCAAATAATGTAAAACTGGAACAGGTACTCGTAAAAAAAACTCAACTGAGCTTAGTGATTACTCAGGATGTCATTATTTGCTGGCCACTACGCGCGGTCTCTCTAGAGCCGCGCATTAATATCCGCCCGAGAGCCACGTCATTTCCGAGTTGGGCTTTTATACCTCTTCTATTAAAATATAGAAGCAGAAATATTTTCATTATTAAGAAATTCATACTGCTTATTATTTAAATTTTTCTTGTCAAATATTGACGTCAAAATGTAAAAAATTTAAAAGTGAGGCTTCACTTAGCGGTCTGCCAACACAAAGTCTTTTTTTTATAGAATAGGGTAACAAACGAGCACACAATTTACCTGATGGTAAGTGGTTGCTGTGGCCCATAAACATCTACATTTATCCTCGTTTGTGAATCAAAATTCAGATGCGTTGTCACCCGTGAGGGCTATGATGGAATGCCTCTTTTCTAGTAAAAAGGGTCTCCGGTTCTCTATACTCACTATACGAAACACAGCAGTGTTAAGCTGCTATTTTACGCTGGTATTCTGTGCGAGCGTAGTCCTTCCCCGGTCGAGCTGACCCATTCGTGTTACAACTATACTACGAGTACTAATATAGCTACAACATGGCTCTACCACAAAACTTATGATGGCTCGTTTGTAGGCAAAACACGTGTCGTATTTTTGACAGTGGTGAGATTTTTCTAGTGTATTGGTGTTGGGATTAGTGGTGCTGAAGCTAGTGGGTAAATCTTCAAACTTACCTCGTTTCATATTACACATTAATTACATACCATGTTATTTTATTTATTGGATCTTTGCTAATTAATTTTTAACATTTTTGATATCATGGATTTCCGCAAAGTAATGCCTTATTCTATTAAATACAATTGGTCAAATCATCGTAGGTTTTGCCTTTTATTTCAGCTCAGTCTGAAAATAAAACTCAATATTGGGTATTGTAAATTAAGTCATACTTCCTCCGCTTCATGTAGCTCAAGAACAATGCTATTAATACTACTAGTAAAACATGATTCTGAAATATTTAAATAAATTAAAATGAAAATGTATGATTTCGAAAAAACAATGTGTAAAATACCCAAGTTCTTAACACACTACACTTTATTAACGCCCATCAAAAACTTCGAACACTAGCAGTCAAGAAACTTGACTTATATACAGCAGATGCCGAGTTCAAATCCTAGAATAAGCCCAGAACAAAAACACAAGTTCATGGTTTCGAATGGTGCCTCCGACACTTTCTTATCTTTCTTTGAGCTTGGCGGATAAGTCGGGACAGTGACTTGACTTTCCCAACTTGAAGAATCAGCTACGGGTAAGATGAGTAAGTTTCTTTTACAGCTTACAGTCCACCTAATGGTCCTCGTTTAAGAATTAAAATGCAGATGTATTTTCACCCGTAATACCAGTAAATAGGTTATCCTGTTTTTATCACACTAAAATAAAAATTATCAGCATCATGCTGCTATTTCAAGTTGATATTCTGTGCGAGCGTGCTCCTTCTCCAGTCTAGGTAACACTTTCGCACTGTAGACATAATACGCTGCAGCTTTCCGTACTCTCGTAAAAAATTATGACACCATAATTATAACTTCTGTGCATTTAATAGTATCGGATCATTCATACCTTGTCACCTTATTCGAGATATTTCGCGGGCAGAATTAAAGTTCATAAAATGACAATAACAGGCAATAAGCCCCGTGTAGTGGCGTAGAACATTCGATTACTCCATTTCGTTCCATATGTGTCGTAAGAGACAACCTTATGGATTCCGATGGATGGCTATATATACCATCTCTTTTACACTAGACTTAAAATGTCGCATTGAGGATGGAGAGTAGTGACAGAGATACAAAAGAAAATTCAGCAATGGTCTTTAAGAGGCTGAAGAAAAGCTGGACAAGAAGAAAACTTTCATTTAAATGTCTTACTATCTACACGTGTTGTACACAATAGCTATACGGACTGGTAAACGGCAAAAAGTCCATTTGAAAATACTCGTATTAAACCTACAAATAAGAGGATAGAGATATCACCACTGTACGTAACAACTAGTAAGTACTTTCCTAAGCAATATCGTAGATGCTTTGATCTCGAAAATGTGTATTGTTTTTAAAGGCAAAATAACAAAGAAATGATATATACCCCATTAAAGGTAAACGTTTAGTTGTAATGACAGTATTACGATTTTAAACAAGCTACTTTAATTCATATCGGGGATGTTCATGCCAAGAGAAAACTTTCCGAACAGGAAATTTAGAGCAAAGTTGATACGACTGCCCTGTGGAAACTTAATAAACTCTGTTAGAATACTGTTTGCTGTCAGTGGCAACTGTTTGTACACTGTCTTATAAAAATAAAAATTATAATGATAAATGATTTATACCTTAATATTTATTTATTTGACACTTCTATTTCTATTTTACAATAACGTAAATGCACCTTGACTTTCTAATTGCACGGCTAGCACACAGACCACAATGCCCATAAGCAGGAGACATTTTATCCACGGGGAATAGACCAAATTTTTATCCCCTCGCTCAGTTTTATCTAACCTTTGAGCATGTGCACACCAGTAGAAATTATATTTACTGTAGATAAAACGAAAGATAGACTTATCCCCGCAATTATTCCTATTATAAGAAAATTATAAAATACTATAAAATTTATTTCTACTCTAAGTAACTATTTATATTTATATTTTTTTTATTTTTTAGCAATCCGAAAGGTGGAATCAAAATTTGGGATCTTTTACCGCTACTAAAATAGATATACTTTCACTCTAACTATAATACTCAAGACTCTTGTTGTCGTTCCTTTTTCTAGCACCAGCTTTACGCTTATTTCTGGGTAAAGGGAATATTAGTCATAAATATATAACACTATTGTATACATTTTTTATTTAAAAGAAAACTTAATTATTAAGGTTTTTGAAATACTCTAGAACTTGTTTGTCCTTACTAGTTGAACATTGATAGTAGACCGCTCTTTTTGTTCTTGGGGCTGCCTTAAAACAGTTGAAATTTTTTTTGGAGAAATAAAATAAACATAAACATAAACACTTACGCCTGTCGCCCAGAGGGGTAGGCAGAGACTATGGACTTCCATTTGGCACGATCCTGACACACTTCTCTCGCTTCCTCCACATCCATATACCTACGCATACACGCTCGTCGGTTAAAGGTACTCTTGATTTGGCCCATTTTCAATATATCGCCAATTTGGTCGATAAACTTACGCCTAGCGCGACCCTTCCCGACTCTGCCGTTCACCTCTGCAACATAAATTTGCTTTATCACTCTTTCCTCACTCATTGTTTCTACATGACCAAACCACCGAAGCATTCCTTTCTTAATCCTGGTCACAACATCATCTTGCAAACCACACTTTTCTCTTATTAAAAATTATGTTAATAATTAAAATAAAATGGAATATCTTTATTTCTACAAACCAACTTAAAATTTCAACAATTATTATAACAATCATTTATCTTTCTAACAATGTGCTTTTTATATAATTTATATGTGTAATATGATTGCTAGATACGATTTTATTCGATAAAATGTTGGAATATTAATTTTTAGGCGATAGTAGAACATACCTTGCGCTTTCGCTTAAGGTATGCAAAAATGGTATCCACTTTTACTTTATTTTGTGGTGGTGATTTGAGGGCATCCGTCACTCCATTTTCCAGTGTTGTGTCATAAGAGCCGAGTACGGGATATAATCTGCCAGAAAAATCTTATGGATTCCGATATTGGGCGGTATGACCATCTCATTTATCGTTACCGTTACAGTCTATCAAAAGTCCAGTGCTGAACATAGGCCTCCCACATATATTGTTTAATAGGGGGCATATTTGCCATAATTGCGATGTCTGACAAGCGCATTGACAAATACAGTTTTTTATTAAATTCAAGTTTTTATCAGAAAGAGGCCACCGTCACTGTCTCAAAAAACACTCAGTGAGATTTGTTTTTCATATATTGCATGAATTTGTCCAAATCTTAAGCTTCAATATAAAACCTTTTTGAAAAGGTAGACTAATTAATATGATTATTATATTTGTCCTGATGCGTGTATGCATCTGATGCGTTGAATGAAGCGCCCAGAATTATTAAAAGCAATGAGCAAGTCATATACTTTTCAAGCTAGGCACTCTACGTCACCTGTAATTCTATTTAACTTGTTATTTGAGGAGTGCCCGCTATTCAGTACATTTGGAAAAATCCTTCTTGTCGCCTTTTCAGCTGAGTGCTCCCCTTTGTTCATTAATAAATGAAGTGGTCTGGTATAAAAGGAATTCGTCAATATTGTGAATGTATTTTCTATAAATGTTTATTTAAGTACGGTTACTTTTATTAGGATATTAATAATATATTTATTTGCTTGAAGCTGAACCTTAAACCAATTTTGCCTGAATTTTGCAGTCAAAAGTGGTTTATAAACCGGTTATGTGTTTTGACTGTAACAAATACTTGCTGTGTGTGTGGAAAAATCAATTTTGCATCCCAATCGTCATTTTTATTCACCCCAGTATTACATAAAACAGTATTACATAAAAACATTGTTCATATACTATGTCATGTATGAGAATAACATTTATATTAAAAATTAAATATGATTACTTATGCCTTAATCGCACGTAAATATCCCATTTCACGTCAATAAAATTCTGTTATTTTTAAATGCACATATACATTTCGATTTTATAATGTATACATTAACTTAAGGAAGCGTAAACTCGGAGGTTGTTTTAAGAAGCAAGATTAATTTACGATCAAAGTACGAATAATTAAATTTCAAACAACAAAGAACTAAACGTCAAATTGCATTATGGAGAAGTATCAACGAAAGAAATAT
>JAVANC010000013.1:514247-569386 GCA_033319125.1 Parnassius glacialis | reverse complement strand
TTAAGGTTTAAGTTTATGTCTATTGGCAGGAGGCACTGAAATATATGTTTCAAGTGTTACTAAAATTACTGAGAAAATAGTTATCTGTTTATGCGTTTCTATATAAAGTTTTTTTTTTGCTAAAATATTATCTATGTTAGCTTACGTGCTTTTTTCTTATCGTATGAATGCTTACGCACGCTTCCCTATCTGCCGTTTTAATTTGTCTCACGATATCTGCCGCTATTTATGTGATTTAGAATAAAGAAACTGCTTTTGAGAAAGTTTACTACGTCCTACGTAATCTGGTAACATTACAAATATCAATAATATAGCTTACTCCATAACTCTCTGAGTGACTGACTAACTGCCTTGAACTATTATGTGAATTGTACCACTACCCCAAATCGTCCCGTGGGTGTTGAAAGAGGCGACAGTGGGCAACAAAAACAGAAAATATTTTATTTTTTATTTATTATAAGAGGTTATTAATAGCACTTATTGAAAGTCGTACCTTGAGAAGAACAAAAGCATAAGTGTAAAAAGTACATTTTACAAGATAGCGAAAAACTAGTTATTTCTTAATATACACGTAAGATGGATCTCAAAGACATAAAAAACACGATGAATCAAGTTTGAATCAATATCAAACAAGCATAGAAGATTGATGATCAACATTATAGGAACCTATGAAAACAGTCAAAATATTTTTGACTAAGACTGAGTTGGTAACGAATTGGTTTTCTCTGAAAATATTTTGTTTAAAAGTAGTTTTGATCTAGATTGAAATTTGAAATTCCTTTTCACCAAGGGTATTTATAAAAAAAACGGTTATTGTCAAACCTGACGGACTAGAGAACACCGAGTTTAGCTTAAAAAAAAACTAGATAATTCAAAAACTAGGAATGGCCGTTGAAAAGTGCTCTTAACTGCAGGCTTCTGTGACTAACTTTCCATAATTTCAGTCAAAACTACATTTGACCGAAGCCTATCGTTATAAGCACTTCCACTGTTTACTTAAAACAAGACTGGAAACATTTAGAACTGTAACATAATATGTGTATAAATACGGTATTTAGTGCAACCAAGCAAAATTCAAATAATGTAAAACTGGAACAGGTACTCGTAAAAAAAAACTCAACTGAGCTTAGTGATTACTCAGGATGTCATTATTTGCTGGCCACTACGCGCGGGCTCTTTAGAGTCGCGCATTAATATCCGCCCGAGAGCCACGTCATTTCCGAGTTGGGCTTTTATACCTCTTCTATAAAAATATAGAAGCAGAAATATTTTCATTATTAAGAAATTCATACTGCTTATTATTTAAATTTTTCTTGTCAAATGTTGACGTCAAAATGTAAAAAATTTAAAAGTGAGGCTTCACTTAGCGGTCTGCCAATACAAAGTCTTTTTTTTATAGAATAGGGTAACAAACGAGCACACAGTTTACCTGATGGTAAGTGGTTGCTGTGGCCCATAAACATCTACATTTATCCTCGTTTGCGAATCAAAATTCAGATGCTTTGTCACCCGTGAGGGCTATGATGGAATGCCTGTTTTCTAGTAAAAAGGGTCTCCGGTTCTCTATACTCACCATACGAAACACAGCAGTGTTAAGCTGCTATTTTACGCTGGTATTCTGTGCGAGCGTGGTCCTTCCCCTGTCGAGCCGACCCATTCGTGTTACAACTAAACTACTAATATAGCTACAACATGGCTCTACCACAAAACTTATGATGGCTCGTTTGTAGGCAAAACACGTGTCGTATTTTAGACAGTGGTGAGATTTTCCTAGTGTATTGGTGTTGGGATTAGTAGTGCTGAAGCTAGTGGGTAAATCTTCAAACTTACCTAGTTTCATATTATACATTAATTACATCATACTTACTTACTTACTTACTTATCGTCACGCACAATCCCTGACGGGGTAGCCAGAGAGAACAGATCGCCAAGTGTCACGATCCTTACATACCTCTTTCGCTTCTTTCAGATTCATCATCTTCTTCATACATGCACGTCTAGGTATCCGAGTACTCTTGACCCTCCCCTCTTCGAGCAATTTGCTCACATGGTCTTCGAAAGTTAGTCTCGGTCTACCTCGACACCTTTTAATATTAACTTTCGCGCTATATATTTTCTTCACCATTCGGTCTTCACTCATTCGCTCAACGTGCCCAAACCATCGAAGCACGCCCTTATCAATTTTTGTGATAAGGTCATCTTTCAAACCTGCCATATTGCGAATCTCTTCGTTTCGCTTTCGGTCAGCCATGGTGACGCCGCACATTTTACGAAGAGATCGCATCTCCACTGCATTCAACTTGCTTTTATGCTTCTTCTGGCATACCCAGGTTTCGCTGCCATATAACAAAGTCGGTACCAACACTGCGTTATGTATTGCAAGGCGTGCACTCTTCACTACGCCTTGCCTTTTGACTAACGCAGTCAGGGCACCATTGACTTTGTTCCCGGCAGCGACACGCCTGTCCACATCTAAATCACATCTTCCATCGCGGCTAAAAGCACTCCCCAAGTATACAATTTCATTTACCTGTTCTAGACATTCCTGATTTACCCATATTTCACACTTCGTTCTCTCTTCCTCCCTTTCAAATACCAGAACCTTAGTTTTATTAGCATTCAAGCGGAGACCTTTAATTTCACATTCCTCTTTCATACACGTGACTAATGCCTGCAGTTCTGCCTCTGATGGTGCAATAAGCACTGCATCATCAGCATACAGCAGACAATTTACTTTAATGTCACCCAATTTCACACCCAAACAGCTATCTTTCAGTTTCTGTAAACAGCTGTCGAGATACAGTATGAACAGCCAGGAAGACATGACACAACCCTGTTTTACGCCCGTTTGGACGCTAAACATGGGTGACAGGTCATGCCCTACCCGCACACAGGCTTTACAGTCACAGTAAAGTGACTGCACAGCCCTTAGCAAATCGACCATCCACACCATACCCCGGCAACAGTTCCCACATTTTCTTCCTTACAACCTTATCAAATGCTTTCTCAAGATCCACAAAAGCACAGAAAATCTTCTGGTTAGCAGCCAGAAGCTTTTCCGTGATCATGCGGAGAGAAAACATTTGATCCGTGCATCCTCTTCCAGGTCTAAATCCGCATTGTGCCTCCCATAGAAATCTTTCCGATTTCTCTTGCATCCTACGTGTCAAAACCTTCGAATAAACTTTACTTGCTAAACTGGTCAAGCTGATCGCCCGATAGCACCCGCAGTCAAAATGTGAACCTTTACCTTTATATAAAGGCACAATGACTGCGGATCGCCAATCATCCGGGATATCCCCCGTCCGCCAGCACAAATTGCACAGCAGATGAAAGCTGTCCCAGACGCGAGGCCCACCATACTTGACCATTTCAGCAGTAACTCTGTCTAGTCCCGCAGCCTTACCACATTTCAAACTTTGAATCGCACGTTCAATCTCTTTCATACTGATGACCTCAGTGTCATCGAGGTCCGGGTCTGGCGTACCAGTCTCGACGTCATCCCCGGATCCCTCACTAAAATCATCACACGCATACATTTCTCTATAAAATTCGCTCCATCGCTGCATGACGTCCGATTTTTCTGAGAGGACGTCATTGGTTCTCGAAAGCACTTTGTTCATTCTTAAGGCCGTTGTACCACTTCGGGTCCTTCCAACCTCTTTCCAGAAGAGTTTGGAGTTCTCCTTAAAGTTGTGCGACAACCTTTCGTCCGCTTCCATTCTACACCTTTCACGCACTTCCTCAATCAATGCTTTCGTGTGAACTTTCTGCAGCTTATATCTTTCTTTCATCTTCTCTCTCATATCCTTATCATTACTAGAGGCCAAGTAGTCTAACCATGCTTTCTTCTTCTTCTTTACAGCTTCTTTCACTTCATCATTCCACCATGCATCTCTTCTTTTACTACTGCCTCTTTTAATCGTTCCACACACTTCTTCCGCTGCACTTACCATTCCATTCCTAAGGTTCTGCCATGTTCTTTCAACACATTCTTTTCTGCCATCGATGTTGTCAAGCTTTTCGGCTACCCTCGCATGATATTTGTCCCTAGTATCCGCTTCCTGAAGCTTCCAGCTTCGGATGCGACAGACCGACTGTGGTTCTGTTACTGCCGTCCGGTAGCGCCAACCCGCGAACAGACCCCTAAATCTAGTAATCACTAGATAGTGATCCGTTCCCAGGTCAGCACCCCTGAACACTCGCGTATCCATCACCTGTTTTCGCAGTCGGTCATCCACCAGGAACAAATCGATCATACTTCTCTCATTCTTACTTTCTCTAGTATACATATGGATCTTCTTGTGATTAAACATAGTGTTTGTCACAAGAAGACCCTTTTCCTTGCATACCGCCAGTATAAGCTTGCCAGCATCATTAACCCTTTTATCGCCAAACTTTCTAAGCACCGACTCGTACCCTGGTCGAGCGGTACCAACCCATCCATTCAAATCACCACATACAACAATTCTTTCGTTTCCCCTAGCCAAATCTAGAACTTCTCTTACATTCTCCCAAAACTCCTCCAGCTCAGCCCTGGACGACGAAGCTACCGGCGCATAAACAGCCAAAAGGAATAACTTCATCAGTCCCAATTTAAAGCGAACCCAGAGAAGTCTTGAGTTCACAACCTTATATTCAGTCATAACATCGACCAACCGAGACGACAGCAGCACCCCCACTCCGTGGCGGGCGCTCTCGCTCTCCGGGACTCCGGACTAATTACATCATGTTATTTTATTTATTGGATCTTTGCTAATTAATTTTTAACATTTTTGATATCATGGATTTCCGCAAAGTAATGCCTTATTCTATAAAATATTATTGGTAAAATCATCGTAGGGTTTGCCTTTTATTTCAGCTCAGTCTGAAAATAAAACTCAATATTGGGTATTGTAAATAAAGTCATACTTCCTCCGCTTCATGTAGCTCAAGAACAATGCTATTAATACTACTAGTAAAACATGATTCTGAAATATTTAAATGAATTAAAATGAAAATGTATGATTTCGAAAAAACAATGTGTAAAATACCCAAGTTCTTAACACACTACACTTTATTAACGCCCATCAAAAACTTCGAACACTAGCAGTCAAGAAACTTGACTTATATACAGTAAATGCCGAGTTCAAATCCTAGAATAAGCCCAGAACAAAAACACAAGTTCATGGTTTCGAATGGTGCCTCCGACACTTTCTTATCTTTCTTTGAGCTTGGCGGATAAGTCAGGACAGTGACTTGACTTTCCCAAATTGAAGAATCAGCTACGGGTAAGATGAGTAAGTTTCTTTTGCAGCTTACAGTCCGCCTATTGGTCCTCGTTTAAGAATTAAAATGCAGATGTATTTTCACCCGTAATACCAGTAAATAGGTTATCCTGTTTTTATCACACTGAAATAAAAATTATCAGCATCATGCTGCTATTTCAAGTTGATATTCTGTGCGAGCGTGCTCCTTCTCCAGTCTAGGTAACACTTTCGCACTGTAGACATAATAGGCTGCAGCTTTCCGTACCCTCGTAAAAAAATTATGACACCATAATTATACCTTCTGTGCATTTAATAGTATCGGATCATTCGTACGTTGTCACCTTATTCGAGATATTTCGCGGGCAGCATTAAAGTTCATAAAATGACAATAACAGGCAATAAGCCCCGTGTAGTGGCGTAGAACATTCGATTACTCCATTTCGTTCCATATGTGTCGTAAGAGACAACCTAATGGATTCCGATGGATGGCTATATATACCATCTCTTTTACACTAGATTTAAAATGTCGCATTGAGGATGGAGAGTAGTGACAGAGATACAAAAGAAAAATCAGCAATGGTCTTTAAGAGGCTGAAGAAAAGCTGGATAAGAAGAAAACTTTCATTTAAATGTCTTACTATCTACACGTGTTGTACACAATAGCTATACGGACTGGTAAACGGCAAAAAGTCCATTTGAAAATTTTAAACCTACAAATAAAAGGATAGAGATATCACCACTGTACGTAACAACTAGTAAGTACTTTCCTAAGCGATATCGTAGATGCTTTGATCTCGAAAATGTGTATTGTTTTTAAAGGCAAAATAACAAAGAAATGATATACACCCCATTAATGGTAAACGTTTAGTTGAAATAACAGTATTACGATTTTAAACAAGCTAATTTAATTCATATCGGGGATGTTCATGCCAAGGGAAAACTTTCCGAACAGGAAATTTAGAGCAAAGTTGATACGACTGCCCTGTGGAAACTAAATAAACTCTGTTAGAATACTGTTTGCTGTCAGTGGCAACTGTTTGTACGCTGTCCTTTAAAACTAAAAATAATAATAATAAATGATTAATACTATAATATATATTTATTTGACACTTCTATTTCTATTTTACAATAACGTAAATGCACCTTGACTTTCTAATTGCACGGCTAGCACACAGACCACAATGCCCATAAAGCAGGAGACATTTTATCCACGGGGAATAGACCAAATTTTTATCCCCTCGCTCAGTTTTATCTAACCTTTGAGCATGTGCACACCAGTAGAAATTATATCTACTGTAGATAAAACGAAAGATAGACTTATCCCCGCAATTATTCCTATTATAAGAAAATTATAAAATACTATAAAATTTATGTCTACTCTAAGTAACTATTTATATTTATATTTTTTTTATTTTTTAGCAATCCGAAAGGTGGAATCAAAATTTGGGATCTTTTACCGCTACTAAAATAGATATACTCTCACTCTAACTATAATACTCAAGACTCTTGTTGTCTTTCCTTTTTCTAGCACCAGCTTTACGCTTATTTCTGGGGAAAAGGGAATATTAGTCATAAATATATAACACTATTGTATACATTTTTTATTAAAAAGAAAACTTAATTATTAAGGTTTTTGAAATACTCTAGAACTTGTTTGTCCTTACTAGTTGAACATTGATAGTAGACCGCTCTTTTTGTTCTTGGGGCTGCCTTAAAACAGTTGAAATTTTTTTTTGGAGAAATAAAATAAACATAAACATAAACACTTACGCCTGTCGCCCAGAGGGGTAGGCAGAGACTATGGACTTCCATTTGGCACGATCCTGACACACTTCTCTCGCTTCCTCCACATCCATATACCTACGCATACACGCTCGTCGGTTAAAGGTACTCTTGATTTGGCCCATTTTCAATATATCGCTTATTTGGTCGATAAACTTTTGCCTAGCGCGACCCTTCTCGACTCTGCCGTTCACCTCTGCAACATAAATTTGCTTTATCACTCTTTCCTCACTCATTGTTTCTACATGACCAAACCACCGAAGCATTCCTTTCTTAATCCTGGTCACAACATCATCTTGCAAACCACACTTTTCTCTTATTAAAAATTATGTTAATAACTAAAATAAAATGGAATATCTTTATTTCTACAAACCAACTTAAAATTCCTCTCTGCCCTCTGGGTTGATACCACAATTATATTTAACGCCTAGCAGGAGTGCAGCTACAGATAAAGTAAGCCAGTACAATAATAGACTGTGAGACATTTAATAGCTGATCTAAGGGATAACAACGTATATGTAGCCTTCATTGTTTGAAGTTGATTGCAGGTATTCATGCGCTGCAGTGGCGGTGGATAAATGGTGGCTACCATTACCAACAGGAGACTTTTAGTTTATTTGTTTATTGAATTAAAGTAAAAATATTGGTAAATCCAATTGGGCATACCTTAAGCGCATTAAAAAAATTCCGTGTAACATGATTATACGGAGTTTTTTAAAGTAGTTTAAATACATTTCGACAGCACTATCGGCTTCAACACCCTTGAAAACCATGAAAATGGCACCCATGACGAAAAAAATTGATACCATTTGCAGCCGCCATCCTGCATTTACATTTCGACAGCACTATCGGCTTCAACACTCTCGAAAACCATGAAAATGACACCCATGATGAAAAAAATTATACCTATTACAGCCGCCACCTTGGATTTACATTTCGACAGCACAATCGGCTTCAGCACCCTCGAAAACCATGAAAATAACATCCATGATGAAAAAATTGATACCTATTGCGGCCGCCATTTTGGATTTACATTTCGACAACCCTATCGGTTTCAACCCCTCGGAAACCATGAAAATGTCACCCATGACAAAAAAAAATTATACTACTTTCTTTTAGTACGTACTACTATTATTTATTCTGTGCTTTTAAATATTGTAATAAAAAAATCTCTTATTATTATTATAATCAAGTATTTAAGAAATTTGGTTATTCGAATATTGTGTATTTGTACAGCGATCTTTTTGAGCCGCTGCAAACAACCGAAACAATATCCACTAACGACGGCGACTGAAGCCGAACTAAACTACTCTGTGGCTGTAGCTCCCCATTTACGGAAATAATTTATACACGAGGCTACCAAATCAACGGAAATTTCGCCATTTTGGAGCCGAAAAAAATTAATTATAGCTAAACAAAACAAAATTACACTGCCATTTACATTCAGTGGCTTCCCACATAATAGATGAAGAGATTAAAAAATAGATTGAGTTAAACAATTGATATTTTCAAAAGTTATCGTGTTTACAAGCCACAGGGACATGATAAATCCACACCATAAGCCACTTAAACCCTTTTTTTATTTAAAAATAGCAATTAATCGATTTATAAAATTATTAATAAGTTTATCAATCATTTATCTGTCTAACAATGTGCTTTTTATATAATTTATATGTATAATATGATTGCTAGATACGATTTTATTCGATAAAATGTTGGAATCTTAATTTTTAGGCGATAGTAGAACATACCTTGCGCTTTTGCTTAAGGTATGCCAAAATGGTATCCACGTTTACTTTATTTTGTGGTGGTGATTTGAGGGCATCCGTCACTCTATTTTCCAGTGGTGTGTCATAAGAGCCGAGTACGGGATATAATCTGTCAGAAAAATCTTATGGATTCCGATATTGGGCGGTATGACCATCTCATTTATCGTTACCGTTACAGTCTATAAAATGTCCAGTGCTGAAAATAAGCCTCCTACATATATTGTTTCATAGGGGGCATATTTGTCATAATTGCGATGTCTGACAAGCGCATTGACAAATACTGTTTTTTTTATTTTCAAGTTTTTATAAGAAAGAGGCCACCGTCACTGTCTCAAAAAACACTCAGTGAGATTTGTTTTTCATATATTACATGAATTTGTCCAAATCTTAAGCTTCAATATAAAACCTTTTTTGAAAAGGTAGACTAATTAATATGATTATTATATTTGTCCTGATGCGTGTATGCATCTGATGCGTTGAATGAAGCGCCCAGAATCATTTTAAGCAAGGAGCAAGTCATATACTTTTCAAGCGAGGCACTCTATGCCACCTGTAATTCTATTTGACTTATTTAGTTAGTGAGGAGTGCCCGCTTTTTAGTACATTTGGAAAAAATCCTTCTTGTCGCCTTATCAGCTGAGTAATCCCCTTTGTTCATAAATAGATGAAGTGGTCTGGTATAAAAGGAATTTGTCAATATTGTGAATGTATTTTCTATAAATGTTTATTTAAGTACGGTTACTTTTATTAGGATATTAATAATATATTTATTTGCTTGAACCTGAACCTTAAACCAATTTTGCCTGAATTTTGCAGTCAAAAGTGGTTTTAACCGGTTATGTGTTTTGACTGTAACAAATACTTGCTGTGTGTGTGGAAAAATCAATTTTTCATCCCAATCGTCATTTTTATTCACCCCAGTATTACATAAAAACATTGTTCATATATTATGTCATGTATGAGAATAACATTTATATTAAAAATTAAATATGATTACTTATGCCTTAATGGCACGTAAATATCCCATTTCACGTGAATAAAATTCTGATATTTTTAAATGCACATATACATTTCGATTTTATAATGTATACATCAACTTAAGGAAGCGTAAACTCGGAGGTTGTTTTAAGAAGCAAGATTAATTTACGATCAAAGTACGAATAATTAAATTTCAAACAACAAAGAACGAAACGTCAAATTGCATTATGGAGAAGTATCAACGAAAGAAATATATCTTCGGATTCGAAACACTATCGTTGTAGGCAATCACACGATCTGTCATCCAAAACCTTGTATTTTGATTTTCTTATTAGGCTCTTTGATCAATCTTCCGACAAAGGGCATGGGACATAACATTATACTAATAAAAGGAAAATAAACAAATAGGTTTAGCCAACAACATTTTTTGTATATTTAACTCCCATGATTCTTAAAAATAAGCTTATTTAAACGATTAGATATCAATTCTATATGCTACGTACTTACTACCTAATGTTGGCACTCGTACGTGTGGTAGTCTCATTTCTTTTACAGCTTTTGGCAGCAAGCCCAGACTATCCAATTAAATGGCGCGAACTGGCACTTAAATTTTACCGCCTTATAATAACATTTAGCAACAATTGTATTTTGTTTAGATTTTAGCACAATGTGAACCGATTAATTATTCCTCAAATCTGTACCATGCAAGTTACTTATTACTTGTAAACAGCGAAGTTTAGATCAAAGTAATCAGTAAACCTATGCGAATCTCAGCGGAAGTTAGTTTTTCAGTTTTATCGTAGTAGAGTCAGGCTGCACCTAAATTATTGTTGTAGCAGGAATAGGTCAGCTCGAACGGAGAAGGACCATGCTCTCACAGAATACCAGCGTAAATGGCAGCGAAACGAGGCATTTCATCTTCATCCTCATTTGAAGTTTAAGATAATTAGGTTAAAGATAATAATCAAAGACTATTTATTTCACGTTATAAATTTATGAGAATATTTATTTTAAAAAAATCTCAAAATCTTTATACATTTAAATCATATTAAATATAAAATAAAATATTAGCATGATGCTGCCGTGTTTAGTATCTTGACTGTAGAAAACCGGAGACCCATTTTACTGGAAACAAGACACTTCATCGTAGTCCTCAGGAGTGACAAGGCATCTGCATTTTGATTCTTAATCGAAGATTAATGTAGATGTCTATGATGGGCCACAGCATCCACTTACCATCAGGTGGACTGTGTGCTCGTCCCCCCCCCCCCTATTCTGTAAAAAATGTCAAAGCCGTATATCAAAACACAGAATTATACAACAAAATACGTACTCAATAAAATATGCTGGCAAAAATAACAAGTTAAACTCAAACATAATTAAACAACAGTTCCATCGACACTAAAAATTATTGGTTTTATTGTTCCATTGCGTCAGTCATGAATCATGATCTTACCGCTGCCAATATATCCTAGCCCACATTCGATCAAATTATATGAGCGTTAAAGTACAGTTAGGTTAGAAGTATGATTGCCAAATATATTGTATAACATATTATCCTTTTATTACTATAGTTCTTAAAAAATATAGCAAGTGAAATAATATTAGCAGACTGGCTGTGCAAAAAAAATATTTTAAATTAAATTCAAGCGTAACATTAAAAAAATAAGCGTAACATTAATAATGAGAATCGACTATGAAAAATGTGAAAACACCGCATCGTCTCCCCTAGGTGTCGGTATAACCGATAATAAAATAAAAATCTTACATATACCAGATGTAAAATAGTCTCGCCGAAGGACGAGAGCTAACATTAAAGGTGTAAGACTTCTGGAGATGCGGTCACTAAATAGCATGCCAAGGATGGCAATTATGGCAAATCCTCTACTAAATGCGTAAGAATTTATATCATAAAAAATATGGCCATAAAGTATGCACATACATACTTTATGGAAATTTGTGTGTATAAGTTTGTCGAGCAGAGGACTTGTGATGTGCACCAGTGATGATGATTATATAAATTGGTATAATAGTTTTTCTCCTTTAAAAGCATTCCTACCTGGTTCATTGTGTGCAAGTGATCAAATAATACAGTCGCCATGGGAAGCCGGTTCAATATCCAATATGAAGTGAACAATCGTGACACAGATCGAATAGAAACTGCTGTATGAAGCTTTTTGTTTATCGGGGAAATATAAGTTGAAATTGTGTATGTGTCTATTACACTTACATTTTAAATTACGAATAATATCAAAGCATTACGTATTACTGTATGTTATCGACGTAGTTCTTAGAAGAGATAGTAAACTTAAGCAGCAATGGACTGAACATATTATTCACATAATGAAAACCCTATTGGAATGTGTAATTTCCATGAAAGCTTTTGTACTTGGTACGTGTCCACGCTGCAACTATATCGGGGTTTCAACGCCAGTGTTGACATGATCGCGCTTTCCTAATATATGTAATACTTGATGCAACTATGTTTATGTAACGATTAGTTGTTTTTATTGGTTATAAACTAGTGCTTAACTACAAAATACATTTTGTGGTGCTAGCCTTAAAGACACGTGTAGTGAGTGATGACCCCCAAGACCTGGTTCCATGTGACGTGATATTCTATGTTAGTTGAAAATGGTGACAATGCATCTGTATTTTGATTCTTAATCAAGAATATATGTCTTGTTATTGAGTTATCTCAGAAATAGGTTAGAAGGTAGTAGCTTCCCGAACTATATTCGAATCAAATGTAAATGAAATAGAATTTCCCTTACAAAAATATATGTTTGAAGTTTTATCTCAAGTCTAAGAAAACGTGATCTTAACAATGAACAGTTACTAAAGAATCCGGTGAATTATAGGAATACAATAAATAATATAAAAATATAATTACTTTCAATTTCATGGTAAGGAAAGAATGAAAGAAACTTGAATCGGGATATAAATGTGGCATACAATCATTTATCTTAAACCAAAATCAAAATTATTTTTTTAATGAGAGAGAAGCCATGCTTTAAGGGAAAAAGAACCTTTTGAAGCAATTCAAGGATTATTCATCCTTAAAGCACGACTTAAAAAAAATCATAATTATGAATTTGCATTTTCTCCACTTGCGTTTGCATATAAACGGATCTCTCTTCAAAAACATGACATTAGAACGGGTCGCATCGCGTTCAAACAAAACGCTAGAGCTGCGCAAACTTGTGGCTTAAATACCGTTGCACACTGTAACGACCCATCAATAATCTGATAAATAAAATGAAAAGACTGTACTTTATAATAGTCTGGAGACAGTCGTATAAAATATTAATGTAATATTATAATACTGTCATATTATTCCCCTGGTGTTGCAGTTGTTCACAGGCGGTTGTTGTCACTTACCATCAAGTGAGACGCAAGCTCATTTGCCCCTTGTAAAATAACGACTCATAATAAAATGGTGAAATATGAGTTTTATAAATTCCGATTATACATCGTGTTTTTGTTATAGGTAGAACTACCTATAACCAAACATGTAGTAGTAGCCATTAATCCAGTTTTGTTAAAAACAAAATGAGAAAATGTAAGAACTATAACAAATAATAATAATATATTCCAGACCGAATTTTGGTCGTGGCGGCCATTCTCAATGGAGACTACCCATCTGCAAAGGACAGGTTTATAGTGCCTAAGAGTACGCAAGAGCACAAAAGCACACCATCTATTCCTTTACTCTCACAGCCCGATGGGATGACAATCCGACACGACCGGAGAGAGATCAGGCGCAAGATCAACGGTTTTACGTGTTTTCCGAGACACGGTGGCTAAGCACCGCTAACTTTCTTGGCTCCAGACTACTATAGAGAAATTCTAGACATAAAATTCAATAACTAATTTTTAGCCCGGCTCATGAACAGCAGCCGCGATTACGATCGCTGGACCAACGAGGCAGTCAAGGCTAAAGGCAAAATAAAAATACGTGTTTGATGAGTGGAACTTTCATTTGAATTTAGAATGTCATCTATGTATTACTATATAAAGCTCACGTATACGATACACAATATCATATTATTTTATTTTGAGTCTTTTTGGTGTTGAGTCGTCACAGTGTGATACGACCTTAATTTTGTTCATCAATGAAGAAAACTCAAACTGTTTGCTTCGGGACGACAATCAATGTAGTACGTTTTCAAATATTAAATGTCTACGGAACGATAATATGAGTTTGTTTAGCTTACGATTAAGTACCTCTGAACATCTAAAATAATAATAAAGAAATTTTTATTTTGGTACATATTAGACATGGAACGAGTAGTGATTCGCTGAATACTCGGCCACCAGGTACTCGGCCACCGGGTACTCGGACTAGATTGGGCCGAGTACTCTGTCGATTACTATATATATATATATATATATATATATATATATATATATATATATATATATATATATAGAGAGAGAGAGAGTTCATTGCGTGACAAAAATCCTAGAAAGTTTGTTAAGGTTTTAACAATGAAAACTAGAGTCATTCATGTTATGACATGAATTACGATTGTGTTTTCACATCCTGTTATATAATAAATAAATGGCTATACCATTCATTGAGAATAGTTTTCATTATTATTTTACTCTATGTTAATAAAATTTTGCATTTTTACGAATATTAGCTATTGTTATATTTATATATTATTGTATTATATTATATATATTGGAGATATCGTTAAAAATAGTTATTATAATATTAAGTAGTTTATGGATGTCAATAACCCCTGGCAAAGAGGTGATCCGCTACCAAGCTATTTCTAATTTGATTGTTATGTTAATTATTTTCATACATTCAATTATTGTAATATGCTTTTTGTTTCTCGCCGATTCTCTCGCGCGACAAAAGGCATTTTCCGAATCAGTGGTAAATTAAACATATGAGTGAATTTAAATAAGTATTATTTATAATTTGTATTGAATAAACGAGTTTTGTATTTCATATTAAATTTTCAATAGCTTTCAAAGAATTATAAATCAATTTACGAAAACTGCATAAATATGTGCGAATTTCTTCTTATAGTTATCTACTCCCGTTGAGACCAGCCGCGACCGGAACTCAGTATTGGGGACATTATATACAAATAATAAAAAAAAACATTTCTTAATTGGAAAGTTTACTATTCTATAGTACCGTATAGTGGCGGTGTAAGAATATCTACTACTTGATATCATCCAGTGGCGGTCGCAAGAGGCGACAGAGGGAAACGAATCAGGAGATGGTCAGCAAGTTTCCAATAACGACAAAAAATAAAAAAAACTGCAGTTGCCTAACTGCTTGCCAGGCGTGGCATCTATGGCTCATCATGGTGGCATCATAGGGGGATCAATGAGACAATCTATGTGGGAGGCCTTTGTTCAGCAGTGGACTTTAATAGACAATAACCGTACACTATTCCATAGTAAATTCCCATTCCATGTTATTAATGTACAAAATGTCGTAAATTGTAAGCATTTTTTTGTAAACATCGTTCTCCAGGGCACAATTTACTTAGTGTTGATAATGGCTGGGTGCATTAGTGAGATTAATGTATCTCATTTTCAAAATGACGAGGATTCTACTTTTTTAAATCTTTTTCTACAAGCTACTATTTTACTTTATGAAATGATGCGTGGACTTACAGTTCACCTGAAGGTAAGTGGGAATTTCCGTCATGTGTGTAAAAAATTCTAATAGTGGGTCAACTCCTTTGTTATACCGCAACATAGCTACAAGGCTGTGTTGACATTCAGTCGCCAAAATATGCAAGGGTTGTCACAAAAAAATATAATGACGAGATGGATTATCTTGCAGCGCAGCTACAATACGGCCACTGATACAATAGTATACTCTTGTAAGAGTTTGCTAAACCAAATTAAAAAAAAAAAACTTAAATAAAGTACGTATATAAAAATGTGACACATTATAATAGCTTCTAAAAAATTACTTTGCAAAAAGCCGCTATATAAAATAAAATGATGTGTCTTACCTAGTATGAAGAGTACCTCCCGCCCTCCCTCAATTGCGTGCACTATTCAACGTCGTGCAAAACTGGCGAGGATACTGAGTTTACTGTCACAATTTCCTCGTGCTTTCTGAAATAACGATTTTTCAAGGTAGCTAACTGGGAAAAATGGTGGTGAGAATCACCGTTTAAATCTGTTGTGACATCTGTTGGTATAGGAAATATTTTCTATGCTCGACTCCGTGGCGCATTTATAATAAGTTGCTGCGCTGGGTGCCGCGGGTTCAAATCCTGTACGTAACAAGTATTTGTATGGCCTAAAAATAACTGTTTCAGGTCTGTTTGAGTAAAACAAAAGTTTGAACATTAATTCACAGTTTCTTTTATTTATTTAATATTTTTATACAGAGAACAATACTAGCCGTTACATTGAAGTTTTGAGAAGGGCGTTGGCAGCAGTCTTGCCAACTTATAAAGCAACGTTTTACCAAAATGTTGCTAATTTATAATAGTATTAAAGTAGTTAGTAAAATGTCGTAGATATATTCCCGGGGGAATGTTGTTTCATTAGCTAATCAATTACAATTAAGTTACAATAGTTATGCTACTTAAGTACAGTAAGATAACATTAGTTACACTAGTTAATTACAGTAAGTTACAATAGTTACATCCGTTAATTAAAGTTAGGCAAAATACATAGTTTGCTTATTTGCTCTACGGTATTATCCTGAAGCTGTTTTTATTTCAGCGACCCTGGCCTTACGATCTGAACCATAGTATAATTTGACAATTCTGGCCACAGGCCATTGGAGAGGACTAGATCTTTCATCCTTTAAAAGCACTAAACTACCTTCCTCTATGTTTGGCTGGTTTAGATGCCACTTGGGTCTGCTGTTCAACTGGGACAAATATTGTTTATGCCACGCATTCCAAACGTGTTGCTGCATTTGAGTGCTTCGACGCCAAAAGCGCAGTCTATTCTCTGGAATGTGAGTTATATCAGGCTCAGGGATTGCCGTTATGGGCCTTCCTATTAAAAAGTGACCCGGGGTCAAGAATGTAAGATCAGAAAGATCTCTCGACATTGAAGTTAGTGGCCTTGAATTTAATATTCCCTCTATGCCAACTAATATTGTGTTGTACTCCTCATAGGTAAGTACTTGATTTCCTATTATTCTTTTTATGTGAAATTTTGAGCTTTTTACTCCTGCCTCCCAGAGGCCGCCGAAGTTCGGCGAGTAACTAGGAATATACTCGAATTTTATACCCCTTGAATCAGAGAAGCTAATAATGCTATCGTGATGGGCATCAGAAGCATTAAGTTTATATAAATTATTTAAAGCATTGTTTGCTCCTTTAATGTTTTTGCATTATCCTATATCCATGAACCTTTTTAAGGCTGCTAGAAAACATTCTGTGGTCATGTCAGACACTAGTTCTAAGTGAATACATTTTGTTACAAAACCAACAAATACAGCGACATAACCATTGGAAACGACGCTTCTACGAATAGTTGATTGTTTAATATTTAAAGGACCACAGTAGTCAATACCTACGATGCTGAAGGTTTTTGCTTCAGTAACTCTATCTGCAGGTAAGGATCCCATTAGTTGAGATGCCACTTTGGCTCTAAAACGGTAACAGGTTACACATTTGTTTATAATATTTTTTACCTCCCTGCTACAACCAATAATCCAATATCTTAAAGCCAGGTTTGACATTTTTAATTTTAATCCTGCATGCATTAATGCTAAGTGCTCATTTCTTATAATTAAATTAGTGTAGGCCCCTTTCTGTTTCTTGTATACATTAATGACTTACCTTACATAGTAGGAGATAACCATGATATAGTATTATTTGCAGATGACACTTCTTTAATTTTCAAATTAAGTCGACAATTGCTAAAATATGACGAAGTAAATAATGCTATATCTAAATTAGTAAATTGGTTCAATGTTAATAATTTGCATTTAAATGGCACTAAAACGAAATGTATGAAATTTATGACTCCAAATGTCAAACAATTAAATACTAATGTAATTTTAAACGGGGTGAAACTGAGTCTTGTAGATACCACCATTTTTCTTGGAATCACACTAGACGCGAAGCTTCAATGGAGCCCCTATATTTCAAAACTAGCAAGCAGACTTAGTTCTGCAGCATATGCCGTAAAAAAGATTAGAAGTCTAACTAGTGTTGAAACAGCTAGACTAGTTTACTTTAGCTATTTCCATAGCATAATATCGTATGGTATTTTGCTATGGGGACACGCAGCTGACACTGAAATTATATTTGTTTTACAGAAGAGGGCCATAAGAGCAATTTATGATTTAAAGCCTAAAGAGTCGCTGCGACAAAAATTTAAGGAAATTAATATATTAACTTTGGCCTCTCAATACATTTATGAAAATGTAATGTACATACACAAAAATAAAAGTAGTTTTAAAAAAATAAGTGATATTCATTCTGTAAATACTAGGAACAGACACAAGTTAGTAGTACCGGTTACTCGACTCCATCGAGTTAGTAATTCATTCTTGGGGCGATGTATACGCTTTTACAACAAAATTCCAGAAAAAATACAAAATTTCACCTGCTCAAAGTTCAAAAACTTTATTAAACTAAGTTTGTATAGAAAGGGTTATTATAGTATTAAAGAATTTATAGATGATAATAACCCCTGGAAATGAGGTGATCGCTACCAAGCTATTTCTAATTTGTTGTGTTGTTAATTTGTGTAACATACATGATTGTAAGCTGTTATTTAAAAAAAAAAAGTCCCGCTGGGTTTCTTGCTGGTTCTTCCCAGGACAGAGGTTTTTTTTTTCGAACCAGTGGTAATTATACAAAGGAGTGACTTTCAATAAGCATTATTTATAATCTATATTGAATAAAAAAGTTTCTGTTTCTGTTTCTGATATGACATTTTTTTGGTAATATAATTGGGTGCTTTTGAGAGTATGGAATGAGAGAATTTTGCAGCCAATGATTTTAAATGAGTTTTAATAGACTTGTTCTTTTTAATACAATTAATTTCAGTTGCAAAGTACAAATTTTGAACTTGTGAAATTATTTTGTTTCTAGAATTATTTAATTATGAAGTTGACAAATAACCTTTTAGCTTATTATTTTTGTTTTTACTAATGTATGAAAATCTTCTTATCCATGCCACCACTCTTACAGTTCTGTTCCAAGAGGAAAACTTTTTAAAATATCTGGTATATCCACGGTTACCTTCAAACAAACATCCTGCACAGCAGGTTCAATATTTTCTAAACATAATGGATGATTACAAGAAATGGACGTTTGGGGCATGAAATAGGGCGCAGCATGATCAGAAGGACCATTCCACCAAAGCTTATTACTTGATAACTCTAAGGGATTACAGCCCCTGGATAAGCAGTCAGCTGGATTGATGGTACCCTCTACATAAGACCAATTACATTCTTTGGTAAGTGAGTTTATATTTTTAACTCTGTTTCTAATATAAACAGGTAAGGTTTTATTTGACTTTAACCAACATAGAACCACTTGCAAATCAGAAAATAAGTATCTAGCATCAATATTCACTTTAGTGTAAATAGAGTTTACCCTGTTATACAACTTACTTAAGATTAGAGTTGCATTTAATTCTAATTTAGGTATTGTTAGTTTATCTTTAATAGGAGCAATTCTAGATTTTGCACACAATAATGTTATGGTAACTTTACCTTTGTGAATTACTTTCATATAGATGCAACATCCATATGCTATATTAGGGGCATCACAATAGCCTAATAACTCTATTCTATGAGCTTTGCATGTTTTTATATTCCTGTTTACTTTTACTGGTAACATGTTTACCAATTGTGAATAGAATAATTTCCATTCTTGTAATAGTTGTTCAGGTATGGGTGTGTCCCATTTTAAATTTTCTTTCCATAACTTTTGTATGAAATGTTTAGCTCGAACTACTATTGGTCCTGCCAGCCCCAGAGGATCATTGAATGAACCAATAAAGCTTAATATAGAACGTTTGTTTCATGACTCTATATTTCTGTTAGGACAGCCTACAGTGAACCGGTCAGAATTGACATTGTAAGACAAACCAAGTGCCTTCATTGACAAGTCCTCCTGGCAGAAGTCATGGTCATCAAAATGTTGCTTATCAACTGGGATGTCGGCAAGTAAACGCTTGTCATTTGCCGCCCATTTGTGCAGTTGCAGACTGGCTTGTTGAAGCAGAATATTAAATTGATTTCTTACCTCTAATGCAGCGTCTACAGATTGCGCCTCAAATAGTGCGTCATCCACGTACATTGATGTTCGAATGACGTCAGCAGCTAGAGGAAATTCCTCTTCCTACCTGTTATCTAGCTCTTGAAGACATCTTGTTGCTAGGAAGCTGGAGCTTTTTAATCCATATGTGATTGTCTGTAATTCAAGAATTATGGTTTTATTTCTGTCATCTTTCCATAAGATGTTTTGTAAATGCTTACAAGATGGGTCTATTTGAATAGCTCGATACATGTGTCTGATGTCTGCTAAAAGAACATATTCATGTGATCTAAACAAAATTAATATATCAAAGAGATCTTTTTGGGTCTTTGGACCATTCATAAGCACCTCGTTTAAACTTTTGTGATGAGAGGAAGCTCTCGTGTTTCCATTGAAAACTACTCGTACCTTATTAGTTTTTCTGTCATTTCTGATGACCGGCAAGTGTTGCATGAAGTACTTATTTTTAATTTGCAGATAGTTTACTGGTAATATCTTAGCATGCCCTAAATCTATATACTCCTGTAGAAATGCTTTATATTGCTTGTTTAATTGATTATCTCTAGCTAGGCGTTTTTCTGTGCTGATTAAAGTCTTTGCAGCAATGGGGTAAGTATTACCTAATTTAAGTTGATCAATAGGCATGGTCAATGGCAAAGAAACTGTGAATTTATTGTTATTTAACTGTACCGATCTTTTGAAATCGGCTTCACAAAGATCTTGCTTTGCTGTAACCTCCATATTTGCTTCAGGAACAATTTCAGTTTCCCAAAACTTGGTTAGGAGGTGATCAACCCTTTCCTCACTACTAGAAACAACAGCATGCATAGTCATTAAGTTACTATTTTAGAGTAGTTTTCTTTCTTTATTTCGCCAGATATAACTGACCCAAACTCTGTGTCTATTAAATAAAGATCACTATTTTTGAGTTTTATTTTATTTGTAGCATTATTTTAAAAAATACTTCAGCTGACAGTAGGAATGAAATATCAGCCGGTGTGTTGAAATCATTGTCTGCAAGTACTACAGAATCCGGGATTGTGACATTCTTTAAATCAATTTTGTGCTGAGGCAAGTTGTTGGTTATAATATCTTCACTTGTTCACACACAAGTCACTTGGCAATCAAAACCGTTTTGAAGTGAAATGAACTTTACATTAGCAGCCCTTGAAGTTGTTTTATTTTGCTGGCCTAATGCAGAAATAGTTAAGTTATTTGTGAACTGCTTCAAATTTAACGCCTTGGCAAGATCAGATTTAATAAATTAAACTTGATTACCACTATCTATTAAACCTCGAGCAATGATTTGTAAATTACCATTTTGGCTGAGAATCTTAGCTTTGATTGTTGGCAGTAGAACTGTACTATCACTGATTTTGCTGTGTAATGAAGCTTTTGGTTCACTTGTTTCTATATGCAATAGAGAATTGTGCTCTTTGCTGCTACAGTGAGAACACTTAAAATGAAAATGACACTTTTTAGAATGTGCATTAAAACATACTTGACATAAGTTATTTTTCTTTATGAATTCAAGCCTCTCCTGAGGAGAGCACGACTCGAAGTTTTTACATTTAAATAACTTATGTTCTTTTGAGTCACAGAATCTGCAAGACAATGTTACTTTGCTTGCAATATTGGTAACTTTATAATTTTTATAATTATTTGTATTCTTACCTTCGCTTAATTGGCTTTCTTGAAGCTACTAGCTCGTTTCTCCAAGAATAAGAAGAAGTCAGCTATCGTTGGTAGCTTTGTATTGTCCCTTTCGCTGTGAAATGCTCTACAAGAAAACTTATCAATTTTTCGCAACAAGATGGTTAGTATTACAATGTCCCAGTGCTCTGTTGGCGGTCCCAATGTTTTCAGAGCTCCCATATGAAGGCGAGCCTGAGCTACAAAATCATGCAAATTGCTGGCAGTACCATTAACAAGATGTAGATTTAATAAAGATTGCACATGATTTGAAATTACCAAAAACTTATTGTCATAACGGTCTTTTAATAATTTAAGCGCCTCTTGATAAGAATCACCAATCAGTGGCAATCCTTGTATCAAGGAGTGCGCCTCACCTTTTGTGTACTTAAGTAAATAGAATAGCTTATGCACATTGTCTAATTTGTTGCTATTTTCTATGACAGCAATGAAAAGCTCAATGAACACTTGATATTTAGTTAAGTCCTTTCCGTCGAACACTGGTATTTCAATATCTGGCAGTTTCATCTTGGTACCTGTGGCGGTATCGACCCGTTGTGGCGCTAGATGAAGCAATGTTTTGAGGTTTGTTAAGATTGACAAACATCTTTCTTCCAGCCCGTCACTCTGTAATTCCTTTTCGTCCAAGGTCTCCTCCAGCATGTACAACTGCAGCTCTAGATCGGTTGCGGTTTCTAATGTTTTCTCCACTTGTTGTATCCTTGTTGAGATAGCTAGTGTGTTTCTATCAGTTGCATCTTTTTGTTGATCGTAAAAATTTTCTGCTTTTGTTAGTGATCCTTTGCATTGTGCTAGTCTCGCTTTGACTTTTTTCTTTTGTTCTTCTAAGTCATCTTTCTGTGCGCCACCCATTCTGATCTCGTGTTGTTTTGACATCAATTAGTTTGAATTATTGTTTTTAAACTTGCAAAACAATATTGTTTTCGTGATTCGTTTTGACAGTAATGACACTAGTGACTTGACAGTTGACGCGCTGATGTTCCGAGATCTTGCCTCTCTCTCTCTGGAATCTTTCTCGCTCGCTCGGCGTGCTCGCGAAAAAAATGGCTTCCGTTTTTCGGCGAATGTTTCACACAAGATGTCTTGTAGGTATTCACTTTTTTTTTTGGATTGAACTTTAGATTATTTTAGTTACTAATGCGGTGAATGACGTTTTTATTTTGTTATAATAGTTATTTGGTAGTTTATTATTTTTTGTTCGTTGGAAGGTTCGAGTTTTTTGTTTGTAAATTTCACTTTCTTTCACTATTTCACTGTTTTGTTTTTCACTGAATATCTATCCCGGGTTTCGGCACCATTTTTGTTTGAGTAAAACAAAATTTTGAACATTAATTCACAGTTTCTTTTATTTATTTAATATTTTTATACAGAGAACAATACTAGCCGTTACATTGAAGTTTTGACAAGGGCGTTGGCAGTAGTGCCAACTTATGAAGCAACGTTGTACCAAAATGTTGCCAATTTATAATAGTATTAAAGTAGTTAGTAAAATGTCGTAGACAAGGTCTAAATGTTGGTTTGTGCAATTAATGTTTGTAAACTGCATCCACAATACGGGAGAAAATTCTAATGTGGCTCAAGGTGTTATCAGGATTCCGAATTAAAAATACATCTAGAAAAGCTAAGCTAAGCTAAGCTAAGCTTTAACAGCTAGACTAGTTTACTTTAGCTATTTCCATAGCATAATGTCGTATGGTATTTTGCTATGGGGACACGCAGCTGACACTGAAATTATATTTGTTTTACAGAAGAGGGCCATAAGAGCAATTTATGATTTAAAGCCTAAAGAGTCGCTGCGTCAAAAATTTAAGGAAATTAATACTCGTATATTAACTTTGGCCTCTCAATACATTTATGAAAATGTAATGTACGTACACAAAAATAAAAGTAGTTTTACAAAAATAAGTGATATTCATTCTGTAAATACTAGGAACAGACACAAGCTAGTAGTACCGGTTACTCGACTCCATCGAGTCAGTAATTCATTCTTGGGGCGATGAATACGCTTTTACAACAAAATTCCAGAAAATATACAAAATTTGACCTGCTCAAAGTTCAAAAACTTTATAAAACTAAGTTTGTATAAAAAGGGTTATTATAGTATTAAAGAATTTATAGATGATAATAACCCCTGAATATGAGGTGATCGCTACCAAGCTATTTCTAATTTGTTGTGTTGTTAATTTGTGTAAAATACATGATTGTAAGCTGTTATTTTAAAAAAAGTCCACTGGGTTTCTTGCTGGTTCTTCCCAGGACAGAGGTTTTTTTCGAACCAGTGGTAATTATACAAAAGAGTGACTTTCAATAAGTATTATTTATAATCTACGAGTATATTGAATAAAAAAGTTTCTGTTTCTGTTTCTGTTTCTGTAAGGAAATATTTACCTCTAACTCCAATGTGAACTAAATTTTTACTTAGAATTTATGTGGTTAACTTTGTCTAAAAATGCAGTAACTTTATGTAAGATAATTAAAAGAATCAGGCGTTACTTTGCGAAAGTCCATTATATTAAAGTTAGTAAAAAATTACTTCGCGTACATCCGCTCGATAAAATAAAATGATGTGTCTTATGGCGGGAGGTACTCTTTATACTAGGTAAGACACATCATTTATTTTATATAGCGGCTGTTTGCAAAGTAATTTTTTAAAAGCTTTTATATAATGGATTTCCGCAAAGTAACGCCTGATTCTATTAATGTGACACATTATTAAAATTTTAATATTATTTTTAATTAGTATCGTTCAAATTTATAGAAATAAAAAGAAAACAATATATTTATAACGGTATTAACATTCCCCAAAGCAGGAAAATTAATTTTAAATACAAAGCTACAATGGGAATATCCATACTTTTTCAAACCACATAATACTTACATAAGAAAGTTTCAAATATTTGAATGTAATGGACTATTTGCACGTTTTTCCCAGGTGTCTCGGGTAAAATTAGTTCAAATGTGTTTCTTCACCAAGCAACTGTATTATTGTTTCATTTCAGTGAGCACAGACTACCCGCGGCTACAAGATTGAAGTAAATCAAAGATAAAATTAACTATTAATTTATAATATTTTCATGTGTTATTTTTTTGTGCAAAATATATGTTAATATATAAAAGTAAAAGTAAGGGTTACATTTACATGTAAATTAAAAATAGATCAAATATTAATTCTATGTTTAAAGACCAATTGCGTATCAGCGTAATTATAATCCTCATCATCATTACAGCACTGCCCAAGTCAACAGCTGAACATAGGCCTCCCCCAATAAATGCCACAAAGCACGGTCCTATGCCACTTGTATCCATCAGCATTCCTGCATATCTTACCAGGTCGTCACTCCATCTAGTGGGGGTCACCTTCTACTTCGCTTATTAGTACGAGGCTGCCACTCGAGAACCTTACTTTCCCAGTCACACCATGTAATGGCGATTAGAGAATATCCACTACCCCATATCGTCCCATGGTTATCATAAGTTTTGAAAGTGGAAAAAAACCACCAGAAAATAGGCAGCAACAACTTTCCGATAACAGTAAAATTACTATAAATAACTGCGGTTGCCAACCCAATTATCAACTATTGTAACATTACATGACGATACTTACAAAAAATAGCGTAATTAAAAATACAAATAATTTTGTTTTTGGATTTCAAGTCTAGTCTAGTTTCGGTCCTCTGTCCACTTTAAGCTTTGTAATAGATGTGGATAGTATTAATCCTGTTCATTTGACTAGTTCTTATCACTATAAGAACTAGTCAAATGAACAGGACAGAGTACACACAGAGAGTGTACAGAGTGAAAAATCTTGTTTTATACTAGATGTAAACATCATATACTGTTCCCGACGTCGCAGCCCATTATTCTCCCCGGCTCATATCCTCGGGCAGCGAACCTTAAACCGGTTCTGCGAGCGCGTCGGCCCCACCACCATCATCAGACACTGCCTTACATCTAGATACCTATAGTGGAAGCCCGTATATCTTTTTGCCGCCGATATATACATGGAGGACATTGGCGAGAGAGCCCTTCTTACTTCTCCCGTAAAACCAAGATTATACAAACTGTACGTAGGCGATACTTTCACAATTCTACCTTTAGATAAAGTTAAAGTTAGTAAAAAATTACTTCGCGTACATACATCGATAAAATAAAATTATGTGTCTTACCTAGTTTAAAGAGCAACTCCCACCCTCTCTCAATTGCGTACACTATCACCATCACTACTAATCTCAGGACCACTACTCCCAACACAACTACACTAAAAAAGACATACCACTGACCACAATACGACACGTGTTTCGCCTCTACACGAGGCATCTCCAGGTGATCTAGACTTTACGGTGGCTGACCGCTAAGTCAACAGCAATTGAGGGAGGGCGGGAGGTGCTCTTCAAACTAGGTAAGACACATCATTTTATTTTATCGAGCGGATGTACGCGAAGTAATTTTTTACTAACTTTAATATAATGGACTTCCGCAAAGTAACGCCTGATTCTTTTAATTATCTTAGATAAAGTTACTGCATTTTTAGACAAAGTTAACTACATAAACTCTAAGTAAAAATTTAGTTCACATTGGAGTTAGAGGTAAATATTTCCTTAGCTTTTCTAGATGTATAATTAATTCGGAATCCCGATAACACCTTGAGCCACATTAGAATTTTCTCCTGTATCGTGGAGGCAGTTTACAAATATGAATTGCACAAAACAATATTTAGATATGAAACAGTTATTTTTAGGCCATACAAATACTTGTTACGTACAGGATTCGAACCCGCGGCCCCCAGCGCAGCAATTTATTATAAATGCGCCACGTAGTCGTGCATAGAAAATATTTCCCATATCAACAGATGTCACAACAGATTTAAACGGTGATTCTCACTACCATTCTTCACAGTTAACTACCTTGCAAAAATCGTTGGTTCAGAAAGCACGAGGAAATTGTGACAGTAAACTCAGTATCCTTGCCAGTTTTGCACGACAACAAGCTACAAATTCCCGTGCCTGTGACACAGTAAACGAGTTAAACAGGCCACAGGAGAGTGAGTGCCTGCGCACTATCATATGTCAAAGGTGTCACTGACAAGATTGGATACATATTGAAGAGTGCTTCTATAAAACATACATACATCAAGCTACCGAAGAAGATTATTTAGTTCGTACCATCAGTCAAGTGTAATAACTCTCTACAAGATGCAGGAGTGTATAAGCTTCATTGCGAATGTGGCCTTTCCTATATAATATGACAAACAAAAAGATCCATTAAAACCCGCGTAAAAGAACACAGCTGACGTGAAGCACCGATGCTTGTTCAAGATCGTCTCCGCCATTTCATCATATTTTATAGACCACAAATTCTCACTATAGAACACCAACTAACTTCCAAGGATGATTTGCGAGGCTATTAAAAAAATAAAACATTCTTATTTAAATAGAGAAAATTGCTGGGTGCTACCATCTGCTTCGAATCCTATAATTAATAAAATTAAATACCAACTCAAACATAGAACTGCAAGCATTCGAGATATTATAAGTTCATAGCTGTGGTTAATTATGATATCGGGACGTTGAACACCTCAGTCCCCCCCAAGATCCAGGATACTGGTAAAGTACTCGAAACGTAGAGAAAATAAAATAAAAATGCTCGCAATAAAATCTGTAAGGACTTGTTTTATTACAATATTCTAAAATATTGAAATTGCTTAATATTAATTGGCTCATTTAGATCTATCAAATATTTGTTACAGGCTCATCAAATAAAGCTGGCCATTATTGATTTTGTCAATATTTTGTTTTAATATCGTTAGTATTATAATTGTACCATTGTAGCTTATTCATTGTACTACGAATTCCTACTTACATTATTTTTCTAAAAATATTTTTTTATAGGAGCGAGTGACAAACGAGCACACAGTACACCTGATGGTAAGTGGTTGCTGCGGCCCATAGACATTTACATCTATCCTCGTTTGCGAATCAAAATACAGATGCGTTGCCACTCGTGAGGACTAAGATGGAATGCCTCTTATCCAGTAAAAATTCGGTTCTCTACAGTCACCATACGAAACGTTTATTATACGTGGTAGAGCCATGATGCAGCTTTATTAGTAGTATAGTTGTAGCACGAATGGTTCGGCTCGACCGGTGAAGGACCACGCTCTCACAGAATACCAACATAAAATAGCAGCTTGTGTTTGCTGTATTCATATGGTGCGTGTAGAAAACCGAAGACCCTTTTTAATTGTAACGAGGCATTTCATCATAAACCAAAGAGGTGAGAATGCACCCGCATTTTGATTCTTAAAAAAAATAGATGTAGATGCCAATGGGTCCCACTTATCAGGTGTACTATGTGCTCGTGGGGTGACCACCCTTATTCTATAAAAAACCTTAAAGCGTATAAAACACGATGAGTTTTCTGAGCGATTTAAAAGTAAATACGATTAAAGTTGTATCAAGAGCTTAAAACTTTAAATTAAACAAAAAAATATTTAATCTTATATGAACAGGACCCTAAATTATTTACAGGGCTACAGCAAAGTGCCCGTGTTTTAATTAGGGTCACATTCCGAAGTCATGAGACTGCTAAGCGTGAAATTGCTGCCCGAAATTTGCCTACCGCGTTTATTAACTACGAGCATTTTAACTATAAAGTTGGACTTAGTTTATGCAGGACATCAAACTCTGTTTTATATTCATGGGAACAAAATCATATGTGAATCATGAAAGTTAGAAAATTGAACTGTCGTTGAACATATTTTTAAAAGAAAAAGAATTTAATAATTAATTCTTATATTTACACGAACACTACACATTGAATAAAACTTCTTTTACAGATTTTATTATGTATAATAATACTTATTTATTCCTTAGTCATTCACTGCTGGCCGTATGAGGAAGCGCAAGGTCACTCAACGAGCTATGGAGAGGGCTATGCTCGAAGTTTCTCTGCGTGATAAACTTAGGATTGAGGATATCCGCAGTAGAACCAGAGTAACCGACATAGCCCAACCAATTAGTAATCTGAAGTGGCAGTGGCCCGGCCATATAGCTTGAAGAACCGACAATCGTTGGGGAAGAAAGGTTCTTGAGTGGCAGCCACGTACCGGTAGGCGAAGTGTAGGGCGACCCCCCACGAGATGGAGTGACGACCTGGTAAGACATCCAGGAAGTCGATGGATGCAGGTGGCTCAGGACCGTGCTTTGTGGCATTCCTTGGGGGAGGCCTATGTTCAGCAGTGGACTTATGAAAGGCTGTAATGATGATGATGATGAATAATACTTATTAAAATGCGCAGAAAATTCCTGTGACCATGGGTGCTTTCTAGCACCCATGGTCACAGGAATTTTCTGTCACGGGGGACTGAGGTAATTAACGTCCCGGTGTCAGAGTTAATCCGGAGTACCGTCAGCTTTTTTAATTATTAGTTTTGGTCTGATCTACGCAGAATGAACAAACTGTGTTTTGAAGTCTTGCAGTGGTATGCTTGGGTTTAGTTTTTTATTAATTACAGGATACAAAGCAAGTGGTAGCACCCAGCCTCCCTCTGTATTGAAATTAGAATGTTTTTTTTTAATTTCAACAGCCTCACGTATCATCCTTGTCAGGAATCGATGTTCTTTCGCGAGAATTTGTGCTCTACCAAATCTAATGTAATGGCGGGGGCCAGCGAGGATGTGATCACAAACTGCAGACTTCCTGGAACGCTGGTGTTTCTTTATATTTCTATTTTATACTTTTTTTAACTTGTTTCTGTAGAGGGATATTACACCTGACGGATGGTAAGAACTGACGAATCTTCTTCGGCGGCTTGAAGAATGTTCCAATAGAAGTTCGCTTCAAGACGTAGCCAATCTTGTCTGTGACACCTCTGACATATGATAGTACAGCAGGCACACGCTCGACTGTGGCCGGCTTCACTCGGTCACTGTGACGTAGGCGCGGGACCTTAAGCTTGTTGTCGTGCAGAACCTGCTTAACGTGCTGAAGCTCGGCGGCCAGGTATTTTCTATCACAGATCCTTCGTGCTCTCTTTAACAAAGATTTGGTCACGGTGCCTAACTGGGTCTTTTTCTATACACAGTGTGACCTAAGGTGTAGTTTGCATTTCGTGTTACTAACACATCTAGTAAAGCTAAAAATTATTTGCCGCTAACTCCATAGTAAATTGAATTTTAGAGTTTATGGAATTAAGATGTTTTAAAATTCAGTTACTTTGTCTAATTGTAAAATTTTGAAAGTATCGTCTACCTCTCTCTTGTAGACCCTTAGAGTAACAGCAGTAAGCATGGCTTTCTCCTCAAGGAGGACTTTGACTTTGATGAATATATCGGCGACAATGTGAGATACCGGTGAGCCCATCGCAATACCATCTACTCGCTTGTGAAACTAAAAGCTAGTAAAACGCCGAGTACCGGGACAAACTTGTGTCTGAAGTCGAGTCTTTGCTGAACAAAGTCTCGAATTAGAGGCGACAAAGTATAATCCAGTTCAATCCCCTGATGACACAAGTGTGCGCGTTTACTGCTAAAATGAACACCTTTGTCGTATCTCCTCAGTTTCCAGGCACTGCACTTGCTGCTTTAGCTAGCATCGGAATCCTCGACGTCGTCATATCGAATAGGGTGCAGTTTCGTGGTCACTTGGAAGGGAAGGCAAAATTGGCCTCTAAAAAGCTTGACGTGCTCGGCAAAGACAGTATTTCATGCCGGCGCATCGCTTCCAACTTTACAGAGCGCAAGTTCGGCCTCACATGGAATACTGTTCCTATTTCTGGTACCTGTTTACCCGCTGCATAGGTTCCTATAGTAACCTATGCTACGGCTGCCTGGGTAAATCGGGTAGGGAATTATATGGTGCGGTATAAAAATCTAACAATGATAAAATAATTTTCACATAAATTAATTGCCTCTAAATTAGGTGCGAAAATATAGCGTATTGAAGAGTTGTAGCTCCGACTATTACAATGTATCGGCAGACAAAATAGCAACGATAACCAAGTCTGCTGCCCAAGCGTGACAATCAATACAAACTATTTCTAAAACAGGAGATTTTCAATTCCATCGGTGGGCTTCTATGGGCCTACTAAGAAGAAGACCTTCTGTCAAAGGACACAGACACGCTGTATGAATGTGTACTAATCGATCAGCCCAGAACTCACGAGAGCCAAATTGCACCTTTATTGTGATTGTACTATAAGTAGGTCAGCTCGACGGCTTCGTGGCGCAGTGGCTTAGCAATGAGTTGCTGCGCTTGGGGCCGCGGGTTCGAATCCCGCAGGAAACAAGTATTTGTATGGTTTGCAAATAACTGTTCCGGCTGGTTGTTTGTCTTTGTGCAATTTATGTTTGTAAACTGCCTTCACGATACAGAAGAAAATCCTGGTTTGGTGATAAATTAAAAGTAAAGCAAAAAAGACCACGCTCTCACAGAATATCAGCCTAAAGATAATCACTGCTGTGCTTCGTATTGTGAATGTAGAGAACCGGAGACCTTTTTTACTGGAGATGGCTACGGGCTACAGCATCCAATTATGTCATAGAAACTTATCGCCAAATACTATACGTAGTATTGTCTGCGGTCGATCGAACTGCGGAGAAACTAGCTTAGTTATAGGTTTATTGTTACACCAGAATGGACCACGTTTCCACGAACCTAAATACTTATTTTTAGAAAAAGTACTTCAGTAGGTAGCAGGCACATTTTATTACAAGTGTAATCATAATAGTGAAATTTTAAGTTCACACTAAGCTTCAACTAACTCAATTATAATAATTGAGGTGGACTGTGTGCTCGTTGATCACCCTTATTTTATAAAAATATATTGGTAAATTATATTGGGCATACATTAAGCGCATTAAAAAATTACGTATAACATGATTATACGGAATTTTTAAAGTAGTTTAAATACATTTCGACAGCACTATCGGCTTCAACACCCTAGAAAACCATGAAAATGACACCCATGATGAAAAAATTGATACCTATTGCAGCCGCCATCTTTGATTTACCTTTCGACAGCACTATCGACTTCAACACTCTCTAAAACCATGAAAATGACACCCAAGATAAAAAATTGGTACCCACTTCAGCCGCCATCTTGGATTTACATTTCGACAGCACTTTCGGCTTCAACACTCTCGAAACCCATGAAAATGACACCCAAGATGAAAAAATTGGTACCTACTTCAGCCGCCATCTTGGATTTACATTTCGACGGCACTATCGGATTCAACACCCTCGAAAACCATGAAAATGACACCCAAAATGAAAAACTTGATATCTATTGCAGCCGCCACCTTGGATTTACATTTCAACAGCACTATCGGCATCAGCACCCCCGAAAACCATGAAAATGACACCCAAGATGAAAAAATTGGTACCTACTTCAGCCGCCATCTTGGATTTACATTTCGATAGCACTATCAGCTTCAACACCCTCGAAAACCACGAAAATGACACCCATGATGAAAAAATTGGTACCTACTTTAGCCGCCATCTTGGATTTACATTTCGACTGCACTATCGGCTTCAACACCCTTGAAACCCATGAAAATGACACCCATGATGAAAAACTTGATACCCTTTGCAGCCGCCACCTTGGATTTACATTTCGACAACCCTATCGGCTTCAACTCTCTCGAAAACCATAAAAATGACACCCATGATGAAAAAATTGATACCTATTGCAGCCGCCATCTTGGATTTACATTTCGACAGCACTATCGGCTTCAACACCCTCCAAAACCATGAAAATGACACCCAAGATAAAAATATTGTTATATTTTGCAGCCGCTATCTTAGATTTACATTTTGACAGCACTTTCAGCTTCAACACCCTCGAAAACCAAGAAAATTATACCCATGATGAAAAAATTGGTACCTAATTCAGCCGCCATCTTGGATTTACATTTCGACAGCTCTATCAGCTTCAACACCCTCGAAAACCATGAAAATGACACCCACGATGAAAAAATTTATACCTATTACAGCCGCCACCTTGGATTTACATTTCGACAGCACTATCGGCTTCAGCACCTTCGAAAACCATGAAAATGACACCCATAATGAAAAAATTGATACCTATTGCGGCCGCCATCTTGGATTTACATTTCGACAACCCTATCGGTTTCAACCACCTTCGAAAACCATGAAAATGTTACACATGCCAAAAAATATATATTACTTACTTTTAGTACGTACTACTAATATTTATTCTGTGCTATTAAATATTGTAATAAAAAAAACTTTTATTATTATTATAATCAAGTATATAAGAAATTTGGTTATTCGAATATTGTGTATTTGTACAGCGATCTTTTTGAGCCGCTGCAAACAACCGAAACAATGTCCACTCACGACGGCGACTGAAGCCGAACTGAACTACTCTGTGGCTGTAGATCCCCATTTACAGAAATAATTTATATACGAGGGTACCAAATTAACGAAAATTTCACAATTTTGCAGCCGAAAAAAATTAATTATAGCTAAACAAAACAAAATTACACTGTCATTTACATTCAGTGGCTTCCCACATAATAGATGAAGAGATAAAAAATAGATTAACTTAACTTATCTTCACGCACAATCCCTGACGGGGTAGCCAGAGAGAACAGATCGCCAAGTGTCACGATCCTTACATACCTCTTTCGCTTCTTTCAGATTCATTATCTTCTTCATACATGCACGTCTAGGTATCCGAGTACTCTTGACCCTCCCCTCTTCGAGCAGTTTGCTCACATGGTCTTCAAAAGCTAGTCTCGGTCTACCTCGACACCTTTTAATATTAACTTTCGCGCTATATATTTTCTTCACCATTCGGTCTTTACTCATTCGCTCAACGTGCCCAAACCATCGAAGCACGCCCTTATCAATTTTTGTGATAAGGTCATCTTTCAAACCTGCCATATTGCGAATCTCTTCGTTTCGCTTTCGGTCGGCCATGGTAACGCCGCACATTTTACGAAGAGATCGCATCTCCACTGCATTAAACTTGCTTTTATGCTTCTTCTGGCATACCCAGGTTTTGCTGCCATATAACAAAGTCGGTACCAACACTGCGTTATGTATTGCAAGGCGTGCACTCTTCACTACGCCTTGCCTTTTGACTAACGCATTCAGGGCACCATTGACTTTGTTCCCGGCAGCGACACGCCTGTCCACATCTAAATCACATCTTCCATCCCGGCTAAAAGCACTCCCCAAGTATACAATTTCATTTACCTGTTCTAGACATTCCTGATTTACCCATATTTCACACTTCGTTCTCTCTTCGTCCCTTTCAAATACCAAAAAATAGATTGCGTTAAACAATTAATATTTTCAAAAGTTATCGTGTTTACAAGCCACAGGGCCATGATAAATCCACACCATAAGCCACTAAAACCCTTTTTTTAATTAAAAATAGCAATTAATCGATTTAAAAAAAATTATTAATAAGTTCAACAATCATTTATCTCTCTAACAACGTGCTTTTTATGTCATTTATATGTAAAATATGATTGCTAGATACGATTTTATTCGATAAAATGTTTTAATTTTAATTTTTAGGCGATAGTAGAACATACCTTGCGCTTTCGCTTAAGGTATGCAAAAATCGTAAAAATTAGTGTATGTATCCTACTGAAAAGTGCTAAGAAAGACCGCATCCCATCCCAATCGCCCGACCTATATTGCCACAAATGACGGCAGCCTGCAAAAAGAAACCGCGATTTCGGCGTGAGGGGCACCACACTTCGGATTAGTCAATGGTCCGAGGAGCCAAGATGGCGTTGACGGAGACCTGATATCTGTTCAGATGAGAGGTCAGCAGAAGGTCCAACATATGCAGATTTGTTGTCACCCCTGAGTTAACTACTATGACGAGGTGAGGACTAAAGATGGAACGCCTCGTTTCCATTAAAAAGCGTATGTATATAATACACATTATTTTATGCATTATAAGGCATTAAGCTGCTATTTTATACTGGTACCGGTCCTTCCCCAGTCGAGCCGATCCATTCGTCCTAAAGCCCTACCATGTTTAGATCTATACTTTCCTTACAACTCTTTATATTAAGCGTGTATCAATTGAACTGAGAACCGTTTTCCAATTATCTACAGTTAAAGCGTTAACAGCTCAAAGCGTTCGAACTCTTTCAATTGCTCATTACATTGTAAGCACTGGAACATAAAAGCGGATACAATGTGTGTGTTGTAATAGCACGAACGTGATTCGTTTACGCAATTCTAAACCTTTTGAAAAACTGCTAGTCACAAGTATATAGTAGTATTTTTAATGATTCTGAATTAGAAAGACAAGACACTTTTTAATTATATTTTTATAAAACAAATGAAAAGTGAACTTTTTTACAGAATAAGGGTGTCAATCCAATACACAGTCCACCTGACTGACACTGTTAAAATAGAATAAAATAGAATATTTGATTATTCAATATACATAGATCACATGTGTAATTCTTATTGAAAGTCTTAAGAAAAAACCTCCATCCTGGGAAGAATTAGCAAGAAACCCAGGGAGACTTTTTATTAAAGCATATTTTACTTTAATGGTTGGTACAATTTTTTTTTAGAAAAAGCTTGGAAGCGACCACCTCATTTCCCAGGGGTTATTATCAACCATGTATTCATCTATACTATTATAACCCTTTTTAATTTATACAGTTTCAACTTAACAAAACATTTAAAAATTTTAATAGGGAGAGCCTGTACACTTTCCGGGACCTTGTTGTAATAGCGTATACATTGCCCGAAGAATGAATTACTGAATCTGTGGAGTCGAGAATCTGGTATCACTAGCTTGTGTTTGTTCCTAGTGTTTACAGAATGCACATCACTTTTTTTACTAAAACTACCTTTGTTTTTGTGCACAAACATTACATTTTCGTAAATATACTGTGGGGCTAAAGTTAATATATTTATTTCTTTATCTCTAAGAGACTCTCTCGGTTTTAGGTTGTTAATAGCTCTAATGGCCTTCTTCTGTAAAATAGAAATAGTTTCTGAATCAGCCGCATTTCCCCATATCAAAATCCCATAAGACAGTATGCTATTGAAATAACTGAAATAAACTATTCTAGCTGTCTCGACACTAGTGAGACCTCTAATCTTTTTTACAGAATAGGCTGCAGAACTTAGTCTGCTTGCTGGTTTGGACATATGGGGGCCCCACTGAAGCTTTGCGTCGAGAGTGATGCCAAGAAAAACAGTGGATTCAACAGCGCTTTGTTCTTTCCCATTTAAAAACACATTTGTACTCAGATTTTTAACATTCGTTGTTTTAAATTAAATACATTTAGTTTTATTTCCGTTTAAATATAGATTATTAATGTTATACCAATGCACTAATTTTGATATAGGATTATTCACTTCGACACATTTAAATGATTGCTGATGCAATATTGTTATAAATGATTGGTGCATAATAAATAAAAATTTAGATCTATTATCACCCCTGAGGACTGAGATGGAATGCTTCATTTCCAATAAAGAGGGTCTCCGGTTCACTACACTCAACATAAAAATACAACAGTGCTATTTTATGCTGGTATTCTGTGAGAGCGTGGTACTTCCCCGATCAAGCCGACTCATTCGAGCTTCAAGCACAACGTAGATGTGATGTAGTTCTGCCGCGTATTAATTCTGCACACAATAGAGGCAAAATATGTGAAAAAATACATGGGTACCTTTAAGTATCGAGAACGATTTACTGTGTTTTTTCTTCGTTTCCATATCCAATATTTACAAAAACGTACTAAAATTATATATAACTTCTCGGCGGTGTAGTGCCGAAAACGGGTAAACGAGAAAAAACCAGCCCTGCTAATGATGTCAACTAGTAGTCATAATCATCATCATCATTACAGCCCTTCACAAGTCCACTGCTGAACATAGGCATCCCCCAAAGAATGCCATAAAGCACGGTCCTGAGCCACCTGCATCCATCGACTTTCTGCATATCTTACCAGTTCGTTACTCCATCTAGTGGGGGGATGCCCTACACTTCCCCTGCCGGTACGAGGCTACCACTCGAGAAACTTTCTTCCCCATCGGTTGTCGGTTCTTGGAGCTATATGGCCGGCCCATTGCCACTTCAGCTTGCTAATCAGTTGGGCTATATCGGTCACTCTGGTTCTGCTGCGGATATCCTCATTTCTGAGTTTACCACGCAGAGAAACTCCGAGCATAGCCCTCTCCATAGCTCGCTGAGCGACCTTGAGCTTGCTCATCCGGCCAGCAGTGAAGGACCACGTCTCAGTTCCGCATGTCATCACTGCCTACACGCACTGGGAGTACAGTCTCGTTTTAAAGTTTTGAGGTATACCTGACGAGAAGATGTGCCGTAATTTTCCGAACGCTGCCCAACCGAGTTGAATCCGTCGACTGACCTCTCAGTCGAAGTTGGACTTACTTAGTCGGACTATTTGTCCCAGATAAACATACTCGTCAACAACTTCGAGCTTAGTGTTCCCAACAACTACCGGCATAGGTGTGACATGGACATTAAACATGACCTTTGTTTTGTCCATGTTCATCTTAAGACCTATCCGTTGGGAAACACTATTCAGGTCATTGAGCATAGTGCTAAGGTCCTCCAGCGATTCTGCCATAAGGACTATATCGTCGGCAAATCGAACGTGAGTGATGTATTTGCCATTGATGTTGATACCGTATCCTTTCCAGTCCAGAAGCTTGAAAACGTCTTCCAATGCAGCGGTGAAGAGTTTCGGGGATATAACGTCACCCTGTCTTACAGCTCTCTGCAATTGCATAGGTTTCGTACTCTGGTTCTGTACTTGGATAGCCATCGTAGCCCTACTGTACAAGCACTTCAACACTTTGATATACCGACAGTGAACTTGGCACCGCTGAAGGGCTGCAGCACCGCCCAAATTTCGACGGAATCAAAGGCTTTCTCATAGTCCACATACGCCAGACATAGTGGCAAATTGTACTCCTCGGACTTCTGTACAATTTGCCGAAGGGTATGTATGTGGTCTATGGTGCTAAAGCCTTTTCGGAAACCGGCTTGTTAGGGAGGCTGAAAGTCGTCAAGTCTGCGCGCGAGACGTTTCGTAATGACTCTAGAAAACAGCACGTAGACGCGGCTCAGAAGGGAAATCGGTCTGTAGTTCTTCAAGAGAGCGTTGTCGCCTTTCTTGAAGAGCAAGACCACCGCACTTCTGCTCCACGCGTCCGGTGTAATGCCACCATGGAGGACGGAATTTAAGAGCTTCTGAAGGACTTCAAGTACCGGTTTTCCACCCACTTTCAGAAGCTCCGCTGTAATTCCACCTTCGTCTGGGGCCTTGCCGTTTTTAAGGTGCTGGAAAGCCATTCTAATCTCGCTCAGACTGACGTCCGGGATATCATCGGAATAATGTCAGATAAGACTCGCTCTTGGATCATTACTCACACGTGCGTGCGGCTCCAACGATGACGTGTACAGCTGCCCATAGAACCTCTCAATCTCACTCAAAATCTCAGGTGCCCCGGAAACGATGCTGCCACACTCGGTCTTCAGCTTTGATAGTTGGCTCTTTCTGGCAGACAGATCTCTGGCAAAGACTTTGGAGTCTTGGTGAGCTGTATTGAAGTTGCGTAAGTCCCGCCGCATGCATTTGAAGATCTGTCTGTTCACTTGCCTGTATGCTGTCAAATCTGTTGAAGAATATAGCTTCATCTCCCGTCTAACAACTAGTAGTGCATACCATTATTTAGTGTATGATCATATTTCTATGATCAAACACCTTTCTCGAAAACGATCCTATGTTTACTGGATTGTAAGACTCCCATTCAACTTAGGAGTCTGTCTTGATGGCACCACCCTTTTACGTATTTCAGTAAGAAAAATATCCCCTTTGGTGTATGCTACAACCGAAATAAACCCAATGATGTAAGATTTAGTTATTGAAGAAAATGTTTAAAAAATTATATAAAATATTGCGTAATAAAATAGAAGGAAAATTCGTTTAATTTCCTTACCATTTTAATTAAAATTTAGTCCTCGCTTGCACAAACAAAGGAGACGCTAAAGTTAAAATATTGTTAAGTCTTGTTTTAACACCGCCTACCTGAGATAAAAATGTTTGTTTTCTTAAAATCTCGTTTCGTAACGGTTTCATTAGACGGTAAAGAATACAATTTAGGCGGTAATTATCCAGTTGAATAATGCTACATTTTAATTAATCCTTATTGAATACTGAAGTGGTGACGCGCTGACCTGGAAGCAACGCCGCTATCAAGCGGATATTAATTCGATCAGTGAATGAACCTAGTGGTAAATTTTATCCCTTGATTTTCATGAAAAATACTTAATATGGTTTAATTTTATGCCTCCATCCGTGACGGGACGGTGTAAGAATATACAATTCCCCATATCATCCCGTGAAACAAGAGATTGGCAGCAGCTGTTATAAGGAAGACCCTCAGAAGATAACAACTATATAAAAATAAATAACTATGACCCAACAGTAGACTTTTGAAGACTGTAATTGATATGGTAGTTTCATGCTAATGTCTTATTCATAAAATTTTACTAGAAGTGAAGTGATTTATAAAATAAATTTAAAGAGTGACCTTTTTTATAGGATAAGGGTGAAAAACGAGCACACAGTCCATCTGATGGTAAGTGGTTGCTGCGGCCCATAGACATCTACATCTATCCTCTGTTACAGATTAAAATGCAGATGCGTTTTCACCCGTAAGGACTAGGACGGAATGCCTATTTCCAGTAAAAAGGGCCTCTGGCCACCTGCACTCACCAAGCGGAACGCAGAGGTAAACCTTTATTTCACGCTGGTATTCTGTGAGGTCGTGGTACAACCCCGGTTCGAGCCGACCCATCCATGCGACAGCAAAAGCTGCCGCCTGGCTCTACCACCTTATAACCTATTATATGAAGTGAGTATAAACTTTTGTATAATAGCTGTTCTAGAGTGCTTTAAGTTGGTCCCTGAAAAGTCTTATAGAATTTTGTGCATAAGCGAGTGAAGATGCAAAAATTCGTGTTTTTTATGATACCTTGTATTCTATGGTTTAAATGACATTTAAAAAATAGCAAAAAAAACTAGGGTTGTATGACTAAAAGTATTTGTTTTAATTTCACTTCATATTATATTAAAATCTATAATATATTGTTGTCGTGTATTGGTGGTGTTAGAATATCCACTATGCCATATCGTCGCGAAGATATCGTGAGAGTCGACAAATGGAAATAAACTAGGAGATGGACAGAAGCACCTTTCTATTATATTAAAAAATAGCGGTTGCCAATCCGCCTGCACCAAGCGAGGCAACTATGGTAAATATCCCCCCTTCGAAGCAATATATGGGGAGGCCTATGTTCGGCAATGGATTTTGATAGGCGAACATAATGTAAATGGTTGATAATAACAATCCCCCCCCTCCCCTCCTCCGTGATGAGGTGGTCCGTGTTTTTATTATATAATAAAAGTCCCATTCTCGCTGGGAAGACTGTAAGATTTTTTTTCAGATTATCGATAAAATAAAAAAAAATAACCCAATAAAAATTACTTTTAATCTATATTAAATTAAAAATGATATGCTACTCTATTGTAGTGCGTAGAGGGGGACTTCGCATGTCCTCGAAATATTTTATTCCTTAGACATACAAGTTTCTTCACGATGTTTTCTTTCACCACCGAGCACGTGGTATATAAGCACTTATAATTACAATTAACAATGAAATTTGCGCAGGCGCGAATAAAACCCGGGTTAATCGCGTACGGATGTGTTAGAAGCTACTCCCGAAATTATTTAAATAAAAGTAATACGCGTACGCGATGGCGTAGTAATTTCATTCGCAACGTAACCTTATAAAAATCCCTGAACACATGTCGTGAAACGACAAATAAAAAGAAAATAAACCTAACCTAAGACCAACAAAACAACAAAAGTAGACCAAGAAAATAATATATTTACAATTTTAAAAGGGTATTTACAATTTTATATAAAAAAAAATGAAATATGAAGATGATGGATGAAGTGAGATTACAATAAGATTATAAAAAATAAAGATAGGAGAATACAGAATTATAGTGGAGCCTAAAGGTTGAAGTGACACACGCTGCGCTTGTAGAAGTAGGCACACGCGGAGTTCGAGGTTTCTTGGCGGCGACGGCACGCAGCGCCTGGACTGGGCACACGCAGCGTCCGGAGCCGGCGCACGTAGCGCCTGGGGTAGGTGCGCTCAGCACTTGGAGCAAGCAGTCGCAGCGCCCAAAGATAGCGCGGGCAGTAGGTGCACTCGGCGCCTGGAGCAAGCAGTCGTAGTGCCCGAAGGTAGCGCGGCAGTAGGTGCACTCACCGCCTGGAGCAAGCAGTCGTAGCGCCCGGAGTAGTGTGGCCCTACGCTTGAAGTAGACTTCGCCGACGACTTCACGTGTAGATGGAGGCTTGCAGGATCCCGGGGCAATGCGGCCCCGGGATAAGGCCTTTAGTAGATGCTTCTCGTTTGAGAACTGAAGCGAGACTCCTTTTTTTGTATTCTCCAATTGTTCGGCTTTTATACCTTTTCAGAGAGAACGAGAAATTTTTTAAATTAAAAGGAAATTTATTGTAAATGACCTATAGCCATAGAGTATTTATGTGAAAATATTAAATTAAGAACAACACACTAGTGACGAATTTGAATAAAAGTTACCATAACAACCATATAAATAATGGTTGTCAGAAATATAAATTATTGGTTTTAGGTATATAATTGGAAAACCATTACATTTAAGTAAGAAATAAGATATTATTCATATAGGAAAAACTAATGCGCGGCAGCGCGCATGAAGCCTGATATTGTAGAGTTACAGAGAATTCAATAAAAGACCGAAAAAGGTAAGACTCCATTGACAGCGATTTTAAAAGTGCTGTTAGTGTGAAAATACGAAGTGAAAATGATTTGTTATTGTGTAAAAACGTTACAGGATCCTATGGAAATAAAGGTGATGCAAAATATAAATGCAGAAAATCAAAAACAGAATGGAAAAATAGTATAAAGTGATGCAAAACATGAATGCAGAAAATCAAAAACAGAATGGAAAAATAATATAAAATAATATGTAAGTAGCATAACACTACACACAGTTAGGTAAATACGAAATATCCCTAAATGGTGGCCAATCAAGACGTTTTCGGTATGTACAAGAAATTTAAGAAACGAAATACTATGCTTTAATACTTGAAAAAGTCGCTTCTATATATACTCGTATGTAACTATTCTATCACGGGTGCATTTTACAACGATCGCTTAGCCCCGGAGCTAGCACGACTCTGAAGTTACGATGATTATTTAAAGATTGTACTCATAAAAAAGAGAATTAATGTTCTAATTGAACATATTTGAAATAATAATAACTGTGATGCGAAGTAGTAGAACAAAATTTTAGCTTTTTAGCTATTCTTCAGACAGTCCTCGAGTACTCGGCAGTTTAGCAATGTTTGCGCCTGTTTTCTCTGTTAATAGCTTTATAAATTGCGGCGTTATACTAGCAGATAAAGTACCGGGTTCAAACTTTATTACTACGTATTCAGGGCAAATTAAACCTAGCGCTTCGTCATTCGAGAAACGTAATTCAGCTTTTAATAAAAAGTAAAATGCCGACTACAATAAACCAAAGATAATAAAATTATTTTAAATTCTGAATTCGGTGCTAATATATAGTGCACTAAGTAATGAGATAATATTGTGTTTTTCACTTCAATATGATTAAAGCCAAGATGAGTCAGGGATAATACGTACAGTTATAACAAAGTAGTCTATTAATAGTATAACAGATAGATAGGCACGGTGTTAAAACTTTGTTTGAAAATATATTAACTGATTAGTTATCATACCTCAAACACCATGAAAGCCAAAATGACTAGGTACGATTTTTATCAGTTATTACACAAAGAATAGTGAGGAAGTAAGATTTTTTAAATTGCTTATGAAAGAATAATAAAACACATGTGTAATTTAATTGTATTTGTTATCGTCAATAATCATTTCAAAAGATTTTTTCTAAATAACTTGATAACATGTCTATTCATGATATTGGCAGGAATCACAAGGATATTTTCAATGATATGATATAAGACTGTTGTCTTCAATATCCATACTCTTTTTTGTCTCTGCCTATGGGCAGCTCTGCAAGCTTTTAGTCTGCATGGCATACATACGAGTATATGTTCTCAGCGATCGACCTGAAAAAGGTTAATGACAATTGTAAGAATGCCTATATTAAATATTAATTCTTATAAGTTTATTATTTTCCTATATTTATTTCATTCTAAATAGCTTGTGGAGACTATGTATAATAAGAGATATCAGATAAGACTCCTTTAATATCAATAAACTATATTTTCATATTTCTGTCAGAATTTAGTTATCTCTGCCTATGTTATATAAATAAGAAATTATAATAAAATATACATGATTAGTTAGCTCCAGTTGATCAAATACAAAAATAGTAATTATGGATTTACATCAACAATATTGGACCATGTAAATGTTTTCTGACTTTTTATTTTTTACTAGTTTCATGTAGGAGAAATATATATATATATATATACTAGCTGACCAGGCAGACGTTGTTCTGCCCTTTCCGAACGACCATTTGCTTTCCCAAAGAAACTCCTGAAATTAGCAATAAAAAAAATTGAGGGTCACTTATCGGGATAAAAACTATCCTATCTCTCAAGTTGGACCAAACTGCGCACAGTCTGTAAAATTTTTTGAAATCGGTTTTATCTGTTGAATACTTACACAACACGTGGTGGTTATACTACTAAATTGTAGCTTATATTAAACGTTTGTATTTTTAACATAGCGCCATCTATTAAATATTTACTCAATCAAGTCAACAGATATCGTCTTCTGACAGAATCGTTAGGAGCTAACAGATAATTGTGACTGTCAAATAATAGACAAATAACATATACATAAACACTCACGCCTGTCACCCAGAGGGGTAGGCAGAGACTATGGACTTCCATTTGGCACGATCCTGACAGACCTCTCTCGCTTCCTCCACATCCATATACCTACGCATACACGCTCGTCGGTTAAAGGTACTCTTGATTTGGCCCATTTTCAATATATCGCCAATTTGGTCGATAAACTTTCGCCTAGGGCGACCCTTCCCGACTCTGCCGTTCACCTCTGCAACATAAATTTGCTTTGTCACTCTTTCCTCATTCATTCTTTTTACATGAACAAACCACCGAAGCATCCCTTTCTTAATCCTGGTCACAACATCATCTTGCAAACCACACTCTTCTCTTATTAAACAATTTCTCACTCTGTCCTTCAGATTCATCCCTAACATACTCCTTAATGACCGCATTTCTACAGCATTTATTCTACTCTCTTGCTTCTTCTGCCACACCCAACTTTCACTACCATACATTAAAGTAGGCACTAACACAGCATTGTGAATTGCCATACGTGCCTTTTTGGACACGTTCTGACTTTTCACAATAGAGTGTAGAGCCCCATTCACTCTATTTCCTGCATTCACTCGTCGTTTTATATCCTTATCATATCTACCATCCTTGCTAAACACACATCCCAAATACACAAACTCGTCTACTTGCTCTACCAACTCCCCTTCTACTCTTATTTCACATATAGTTTTACTTTCTTCTCTTTCAAAAACCATAACTTTCGTCTTACTTGCGTTCACTTTCATTCCCTTTTCTTTTAATGTCCTGTTCATTAATGTAACCATCATTTGCAACTCGGCTGCCGAAGACGCAAGTATGACTTGATCATCGGCGTACAAAAGGCATTTGACGGTTAACTCACCCATTCTTAACCCGCATTCTTCTACTTTCAAATTTTCCAAACAACTGTCCATAAATAGGTTGAACAGCCACGGGGAAGCCACACAGCCCTGTCTGACACCTTTATGGATGCTAAACCAGTCCGAGTAGGCCCCGTTGATCCTGACACAGGCACTAGACTCCCTATATAGAGACTTCAATGCCTGTATCAGACCAGCGCTCAACCCAAATGTGGTCAGTGTTTGCCATAACACGTTCCTGTCCACTCTGTCATAAGCCTTTTCCAAGTCCATGAACGCACAAAAAACTTTCTGATTTTTGGCCAAAAATTTCTCCGCAATCATGCGCATAGAAAAGACTTGATCCGTACACCCCATCCCCTTTCTAAATCCAGCTTGCACATCCCAAATTTTTCCATCAGTTTCTTCCATAACTCTTTCAATTAGCACCTTAGCATACAGTTTACCCACAATGCTAAGCAAGCTGATACCACGGTAGTTTTTACAGTCCTGCTGCGACCCCTTTAACGGCTTTGCACCAGTCTTCCCGTACCCGCTTCAGTTCCCAACATAAATTAAACAAGGTGTACAGCAGGCCTGCAACCACACCCTCTCCAGCCCTTAGCATTTCGAGTGATACTCTATCGTATCCGGCTGCCTTACCTGCTTTCATGCTTTTCATTGCTTTCATTATTTCATCTACACTTATCTCCCTACCTCTCTCCACTTCTTCCGGAATTTCTATTTCACTTACTTCAGACGACTCTTCACTCTTAAACACGCTTTCAAAGTATTCCTTCCATCTCTTTAAATTCGAAACTTCATCATTCAGCATGCAGCCATTCTCGTCTCGTATATCATTAATTCCAGGCTGTTTTGAATTTCCCCTGGCAGTTCTTACGAGCTTCCAGAACATTTTAATATTTGCCTAGAAGTTATCAGATATTCTTCTATCATTCTTATCTATCCTTTCTTGCTTTTTCCTTTCAACAACTTCTTTTACTCCCTTATTTATACGTCTAAAGTCTGCCTTTTTTCTTTCTATCTCATCATTCATACCGCCAGAATTACCAGCTTTGGTTGCTAGTAAATCTAGCCATGCCCTCTTCTTTGCTTCAACTTCCATCCGTACCTCATCATCCCACCACAAAGTATTACTTTTCCTTTCATTCGTTCTCTTACTTACACCACATACTTCGGTGGCTGTATCCACCAAAACTTTCTTAACATTATTCCATACATTCTTCAAGTCTAAATCATTCATACAAAATTCATTCAACACACTTATATTTTCCCTCAGTCTGCATTTATACTTCTCTTTCACACCTTCATCTTGTAACCTCTCTATTCTTATACGCTGTAACGCAGTGGTAGACACAGATGTCCGATGCCGCCAACGCTTGAATAGACCATTAATTTGGCATAAGACCAAGTAATGGTCCGTCCCTACGTTGGACTCTCCTCATTCTTCCATCCACAATTATGAAATCTATCATGCTTCTATCATCCCCTCTTTCGCATGTATACATGTGAATCCTCTTATGGCGAAAGAAAGTGTTCGCCACAAAAAGATTCTTTTCCACACATATGGTAAGGAGGTGTTCACCATTCTCATTTATTCTTTCATCGCCAAACGCTCCTAATATCCTTTCATAACCAGACCTCTTCACTCCAACCCTTCCATTGAAATCTCCTAACATAATAATACTTTCATTTTCCTTGCATTTCGTCAACACCAGCTTTACCATGTCCCAAAACTGCTCTCGGATATAAGTGTACAAGTACAAACAACTTCTTTAAGCCCACTTTCATTCGTATCCACAGCAGCCTTGGGCTTATACATTCATACTCTTTCACACATTGACCCATTCTTTCTGAAAGGATGACACCGACTCCCTGGCATGCCCGCTCGGTCTCGTCTACACCAGACCAGTAAGCGGTATACATGCCATGTGCAGTGACATCTCTTCCATTTCGTTTCGTCTCATTCACACATAACACATCTATTCTTCTATCATTCATCATTTCGCATATTTCATCCATCTTATCATCCATTGCTTCACATACATTCAGCGTAGCCAAACGGGCCTCCGCAATCCACTTTTCGCCCCTCCAGGAGACAGGACGTGACGGGTGGCGAACCTCGTCGCCGTTTTTCCTCCCGGAGATTCTTCGCACCCCTGCCCCATTAAAGGGGCGCCGGGAACTCGGGGCCATTTCTTTAAATTTTTGGCTCATGGTGCGACATAAGGGGTGGTAGATTTTACGCCGCTACCACACGGCGAGGAGCCAAGTCTGTCGTTTCGGCTTTGTCGCTCGTTTAGCACCACCCGGGGGACACGTGTAGGGTGGGCCTAGAGTTAGGTGGTCGAAGCCTACGGACGCGAGCGACTCATCCCCCATATTTAATTATAATTTTCAATAAAATAATATTGTATTGCGACTATAAATTGAGATGTAATCTATCCTATCTTCTAAGTTGGCCCAACTGCACATTGACCAAAAATTTCATTGAAATCAGTTCAGTAGTTTAGGAGTCCATCGCGGACAAACAACGTGACACGTACTTTTTATATATAAAGATATATATATATATATATATATATATATATATATATATATATATATATATATATATATATATAATTTTTTGATCACAAAATAATATTCCTTTCTGCAGAGTTAACAACACAGCAGTCTAAGCATAATAGAAGTATTTGATTCCGTCGCAGGATATGGTCCAAAACATCAATGATATAACCATTACACAAGTAAAAATGGCTTAACTAAGTCACAATAATTATGCAAACTGTATATTTGCTTCTGGTACATGTATTTACTACTTTTTTACACATAAATATATGTACCATATATACTATCTATCTACAATGGCTGGCAATTCAGGATCCATGTCTGGACTACCAAATAAGCCATTAAGTATTGTCAAGCTATATAGAGCAACTAGCTGAATACATAATGTATTTGTACCTAAATGCACTTTAAAAAAACACTCTCCAAAGACCATGAAGCTACATCAAATAAAGAAACTTCTTTAAATACCTCGACCCATATATTCTAATTTTCTTTTAACATGCACAAAAACTTGTTTTGTGTATTTTTTCAATCTAATATTTAATTTAGATTTTATCTAAAACATAAAACTTAAATACTTTGTCACTTTTAACATACTAATAAGGGTCTCAGACTTGTGTTTGTCATTTGTTTTAGGTAATTCAACAAACATTATAGATTTTCTAAAATTCTAGGTGGAAAATTAAACTCTTGGAATATATACATATATAGAAGAGAAATACATAATTTGAAATATTAACCTGCATGATATTATCCATATTATGATACTGTGACGCCTCATAATTATTATTAATAAATAAAAATTAAATTCAATGTAAAGGCATTTAAAAATGTCTTAGAAATTATATTTTAAACAATTAAAATGTTTAAAATTAAGTATAAAGTTCAAATATGTTCATTGGGAATATTGAATATTATAGTATAGTTAACGCATAAATTGTCTCCAAAAAATCTCTAAATTTATTAAAATCTTGTTTAAGATATTCAAAATATATTAAATTATATAAATACAAGTCGATTATATTACAATAATAAAGATAAATAACATTTGCAATATAATAGTCAAAATGGATAAAAATTTTCTAAGTTGAAGAAGGTGTTCTTGTATTAGTCGGAAAATTTCTAAGTTGATGAAAGTGTTCTTGTAATGGTCTCCATAATAAGGGGCGTTGCCGGAGACACATACCCAAGGTTATACATATATATGGGGTGGTCGGCTGACCGACTGCTAGTACTAATGTTGCACAATTACTAGTCCTATATTAGGGACTTATGATAGTAAGGTCTAACGAACTAAAGCATTAATATAGAAGGTCTTTATGATGCATAAGCATTATGATAGCAGAATTATGACTTGAAGTCCCATATGAATAAGACATACAATAGTATGGTCTATGAAATAAAGCAAATATGTTGAAGGTCTCAAATATGTAAAAGCATTATATTGAAAGAATTGGGACTTGAAAAGGATTATTATAGTGGCGTGTAGATTGTTTCACAGCATCCGAGACCGAGGTAAACTTGGACTCGCTAACCGATGTGTCCTTGACATATCATCTTAGTGCCGGTGGTAAGCGGGTTTGTTGTAGCAATACGACTTGCCCGTGGACATCGCACAACCCTACCGTTTGTGGGCGGCGTCTTAACGCATAGCGTTATGATACGTCGGCTATCTTTCGGATTAGGGTGAGTGTGTTTGGTAGTACTTTAAAGTGCAGCAAGCTTACTCAACTTCATGTCTTAGTGCAATAGCGCTATGATACGTGGAGTTTTGGCTAATGATGTCTTGGTACCGTGCTACTATGATACGTTGGTGGTTAATCGATGTGTCCTAGACATATCATCTTAGTGTCGGTGGTAAGCGGGTTGGTTGTAGCAATACGACTTGCCCGTGGACATCGAAAACCCCTGCTGTTTGTGGGCGGCGTCCTAGCGCATAGCGTTAGGATACGTCGGCTATCTTTCGGATTGAGGTGAGTGTGTTTGATAGTACTTTTAAGTGCAGCAAGCATACTCAACTCCATGTCTTAGTGTAATAGCGCTATGATACGTGGAGTTTTGGCTACTGACGTCTTAGTGGCGTGTTACTGTGACACGTTAGTTGTATTTTGCGGGTGGTGCTGTCTGCTGGGACTGTATGGGGGACCTTGGGATGGTGTAAGCCTGACGATAGTCGTATTGATGCTTGGTGTATTCTGCAGCATTGCGTCTCTGCGATGGTTGTTTGACGGGTCGCTCTTCTCAATGGCGCTCTCTGCATCTTGGTTTGATTCACAACCCAAGTAGCTTTGCCCAAGTCGGGTCCCTTCATAGCGGGGCTGCAGACTGTCTGCCCTCCATGATGTTTTATATAACAACATATTAATATATCTCTATATCTCCCACCTTTGAAAGATTGAAGGCAACTTGTTGGTGGGTGAGACAAACATGATCGAAAAATGCATATACTCAACGTCAGTGACACAAACCCTTTCCGATGGCGAATTATTACTAATATCTTATAACTGCCTATTGGCTATATCTGCCATTGTATTGGTTGGTGGAGCATATGTGTCGACCTCATGCGGGTGGTAGCTGGAGGGAGAATCTGAGGAAGCTCTCAAGGCTGCGGCCGAAAGCCGCGCAACGTGGGACCCCCATTCCCTTGAGGTGAGCGGTAGACTCATGACACGCTCTGCGGCCAATTGGCCGTGCTGACCATGCAATTGGTGGTGATGCCTTACACTTACATCACGTCTGCAGGAACGGCGGTCTGGCAGGTGGTGGCGCTCACGGACGGCTTTTTATGGCCAGTGTGCCTATTGTTGCCTAACCCGTGTGACGTACATTCACTGTGGCTGGATTTGATCGTATTCTGTATGGCGTTTACACGCATTGACATGCGCGACTTCGGTCGATGTTTGTGTTTACGCACTATCAAGGGGCCAAGTCCTCTTTTACTGGTTCGCCAGTTATTTTGCTGTGGACTACGGTCCAGTTCCCAAATTTGCGTACCCTACGGGGGAGCGCATTAAAATGGTTGGCGCTCACCGTGCGCGGCGTGTGCGGAGCCGTGTACCTCCTCCACATTTTTTTTAAATGTGGAAGAGCGAAGCCCTTCTATCTGGTATTTGATATAAATATTGTGAGCCTTTTCCAAGCGGGAAGGGATTAATTAATAAGGAATTGACTGTTGTGAACCTGATACAAGTGGAATAAGGACAATTTATTGTTCTTAACTTTTATTTGAGCTCTGTCTTCGTGAACGGGGTTCTTTAGCTTATAAGACACTACCAACAGCTTTCGATTGCTCTCGCAAATATTCATTCTTCCAAGATACACCTAAAAGAACTAAGTTACTATACAAACACAACGTAAATAAGGGTCCTAACTAAGACGATCACGCCATAAATTTATATACGGCCTATATTTGAACCTTTAGAAAGATCAATGTATGATTAATATACTGGTCACGTAAGTTAGATATACTTGTATAACTTATAGAAATAGATTCTAAGGAAATAAAGGTATAAATATATATAGAAAGAGTGAAGAGATGAGAAAGGTGGGGGGGGGGGGTCGTTACAATACGAATATAATGTATTCCGTATATTCCATGTATCGATACACTTGCGCATCGATAAGACGATATTTTATTGTCTTGTCGTGTAAAAAACAAGTTAAACTTTTTAATTTTGCTACCAAACAAGTTTAATAACCTGACCATCACAGACATAATTCTAGTATTGGGTAGTTCGCGAATGACCTAGGTGGAAAGAGCGCTCTTTTAGGTGAACTATGCGAACTAGTTCGTCGACAATCTCGCTCTTAAGTTCTTTAATTATTTATTTTTCTGGCGTCCGCTCTATTATGGAGTGGCGCTGCATGGCTAAACGACTGATTGATTTTTACTCTTACCGTTCTTACCAGAGTTTCTTATTAAAGTTTATAATTATAGTCTATAGTTAAAGTTTTATTAGTGCACAATTCACAACAAAGAACAAATATTGCTGGCTCATAATATTAATATGAAAGTGATAGTAAACAGTACATTAATACCGTATAGTTCTCAATTCGATTTTATTGTAAGTTTATTCAAAATTAATATTTTATTTTTCTATTTCTACTAATTTTTATAAATACTCGAATACAGTGCAACATCAATATAACAAAACTGAATGGAATTTGAAAGTATTTGTTATTATACCGAGTAATTATACCGAGGTTTGTTATATAGAGGTTAGGTGTAACTACGATTAGTTTTAACAAGGTAAGAAAACTTGTTTATTAATCTCAACATTACGTAAATAGTCATCTGCCTGTCGTGTACGTGTCTGAATTAGTCAAGACATGATTTGTAGTGGAATTAAGTGGGAATAATTAATAGGATATGTTATGTCAAGATTTCAAGTTAAAAAAATTGGTTAAATAGAGGTAAATAATACCTTCTATATATGTTCTGCAATGTTTAAAAATTCGTCATAAAGATGTTTTTGATAAAAATCTATTCGTAATGTAGAGTTATATTTTGCATTAACTCTTACTGGCAGTTCTAGGGAATTTCGAAAAATTCGTTAAACTGAGGAATTCGTTATATTGAAGTTTGTTATATCAAGGTTACACTGTGTTACTATGTTATATTAATTAGTGACATGTAATCTATAAATTGCAGTTGCGTTATTTTCATTACTTCAATACACTTCAAAAATATAAAAACATGTTTAGCTTCGTTTATTATATTTTATTTTAATTTCTATATCATCAAATAGTTCTTGATAAGTATCATGCATATATTATATATTATTTAGTACTAATTAAATCATTAATATTTCTTTAACGTAAATTCAATAAACTTATCTTTTTTAATAAGATCTACTGAAAAATTAAAAAAGAACTAACGAACTAAATGAGCGAACTAGTTCGCTATAGGACTACGAACTAAATTGAGCGCTCCCATTGGCGACCGACTATGGCCAAGGCTACTTTATTCTTAGAATAATGATGAAACTCGAACTCTGTTTTCACTCTAGTGAATCAAGTGAATTTGTTTAATCGAGTGAATTTGTTTAATCGAGTGAAAATACATTTTAATCGAGCCCGCTTGTGTTACTGAGTCAACTCGACGCACCGTGTACATTCGGAGAGTAATAGATAGATGTCACTTCACTTGTAGTTAACGTTGTCGGGGGCGACGTCTTAAGCCGCGTCTCCACCAAACTTTTGTTACCAAACACAACAGTTGCCAACATTTGTTCCCTCGGTGGAGACGCTTGTTTGAAACAGTTGGAAACATAACTGTTGTCAACATTTTTGGTGGATATACGGCTTTAGGTTAGCAGTGTCTGTTTACAATTTAGTGATTAACTCGACTTACAAATTCGAGCAATTTATTGATATATTATGTAATATCAATAAGCTGATTAAGTATAATTCGTGATAGTTAAATTATTAATAACTTTTACTTTACGCTACGTTATAAAGTTAGTGATATTACAGAATAAAGATTGTCTATACGCAAACCAATAATATATTACTACCAATTAAGTTAAGTAATTATAATTATCATTAATATAAAAATAATTTGTATCAAACTGACACAGATTCGTTCCGCCAATTCGAGTTGCGTAAATCGAGTACTATTGGAGTTACATGAATTTCAACACAAGTTAACTCGAGTCAAGTTTTTTTCAAGTAGGCACATCACTAATACAATTTTTTTTAATATTAAGTTATCTCAACCAATGACATGAACACAAATATCAAAAAAACTTTGTTTTTTCAGATTTCTTGATTCCGTTTAGGTTTTCATAAAACCTTTATGCTATTTACAATAATAAATTGGTATCTTTTTTTTGTATACTCGTATAATACCATTGCTGTCCGCGAAAATTTCTAGTGGGCCCAAAAACGACTGTCTTCTTTACCAGTGAAGTATAGTTTATTTGATAACCAAAGGATTCATAACATTGGTTAAAAATGGACTAAGATATCGCGTAACAAACATAAAACATACCTTTTTTATAGGATAGGGTGACAAACGAGCACACAGTCCACCTGATGGTAAGTGGTAGCTATGGCCCATAGACATCTACATCTATCCACGTAAGCGAATCAAAATGCAGATGCGTTGTCACCCTTGAGGACTAAGATGAAATGCCCCGTTATCAGTAAAAAGGGTCTCCGGTTCTCTGCACTCACCATACGAAACATAGCAGCGTTAAGCTGCTATTTTACACTGGTATTCTGTGAGATGGTCCTTCCCTGGTCGAGCCGACCCATTCGTGCTACAACTATACTATTAATATAGCTGCAGCATGGCTCTACCACGTAAAAGCTGCAGCATGGCTCTACCACGTAAAGCCTATACGTAATACCCACAGTCAAATTGAAAATCTCCTTTATTGATTTTTGCTAAAAATTTAACATATAGTTTTTCGAGTGTACCGTGAACAATGCTCGTGTGGGCAGATGTGATTCGATATAGAAAACTTTCACATCAATATTACATCGACAGTCTAGTCCTCAGCTGAACAAAGGCATACAGTATATGCACAATAATCCAATGTGGAATAGCAGCATAATGCTGTTGTGGTTTATTCATCACACTCACCATAGATAACACTGCAGAATGAAGCTGCTATTTTACGCTGGTACTCTGTGAGAGCATGGGCCTTCCTCGGTCGAGCCGACCAATTCGTAATACAACCATATTAAAGCTGAAGTGTGACTCTAACACGTAAAACCAACATTTAGCTGCTATAATTATGAAAAAATAACATCATTTCATCCAATCAAAAGTAAACAAAGGCCTCTTATAGATTGCCTTATAGGTGTAATATTCGTATGGTGACTGTAGAGAACTGAAGACCCCTGTTACTAGAAATTAGGCATTTTATCGTAGCCTCGCATATAATTTTGGGTGATAACGCATATGCATTTTGATCCTTAATTGGAGATAGATATAGGTGTCTATGGCCTACGGCATCTACTTATCATCAGGTGGACTGTGTGCTCGTTTGCTCTTTTAATTCAATAAATATATGTACTGATATTATAGAATAACCTTTTATTATATTTTAGATAGATTACTATTTTAAAAATAGATTAACCCTCGTTCATAGTTCTGTTTGTTGAAAGCACGATAAAAGTCATGATATAAATTGAGTTGGTCCAGTCAATGGACTGTTTTATGCTCTCTCCTTAATCTACTACCAACCCAGCTTTGTTCCAGTTTATAGTCGAGTCAACAAATTGATCTGATTTCATATTAAACCCATTTAATAATAAAAACGTGTCTGTAGTTACATTGATATTATGTATAATGTTGTAATAATATTTAATATGACTTCTGAAAATAGATTATATTTATAATATTTTTTTCTTTTTATTCGTCAACCAGTGATTGTTCACAGCTGGACATAATCATAAACTATATTTTTTTATAATTAAATAAATACTAGCAATTCAGTAAACATTACGAATATTCCCTTTAAGCACTCCTGGTAAGCTTCTGCTAAGGTTGGTTCACGATAGTAACTGAATGGCGAATTCGAACCCACGACATTATGAGCTCACGGTCCGCACCCTGTCATTAGGTCACTGTTACTTAAGTAAATGAATCTCTTCCGTTTTAGGGAGGATTTTTCTGAATTGGCTCAAGCAACGAACATGTATATGTAGGTACGAGTATGTGAAAGAAGCGAGAAATCATACACAAATATTGCAATACGTACACAACACACATACAGTTTTGTCGGCCGGCAACGAGTGGGAAACTTGTAGTCACGGCACCGGCGACGCCACCGGTGGAAGTTGAAGAAGCCGTTGCCAACGCCGGTCAATGGAAAAACAGGCCACATATTTCATATATTTTATAAATTTTTGCTTTCTCGGCAGCCGCGCAACGGCCCGGTAGCAAAGTTAAGCAAACGCTTGCTCTTCATGTCGTTAATTGCAGGTATGTTTGCATCTCAGATTACTATATATTAGTCTACGACAGATAGAACACTGCTATGGTTGCTACGGTACAGTATTAGTTCCAAAAACATGCGCTTTTGCACAGTGATGAGCCACAACGTA